>JAWHQI010001191.1:0-105769 GCA_033032865.1 Dactylorhiza incarnata
GGTATCTTGATCTTAGATATACTTATATTATATTCATTGCATGAACATCATCTCACTCTTTACATTTAAATCATGCATATTATTTTTATTCTATCATCTTGTGTTTGCATTATTTTATTATTTTGAGTTTTAATGATTTTACTAAATGCAAGTATTTGAAAAATCATCAAAAACATGCTAAAAGAGCCTCAAATCTAATCAATATACTCTGAAATATCAACTGAAGGAAGATCTCTTTATAATACAAATGAATTATGAAAAATATTTTCAAAATATCAAAATTTGCAGTTCTGTCTCGGCGTTAAGAAGCTAACGCCTGGCGTTAGCTCCTTTGCTCCAAATTTTTTTTTGTTTTTTGTTGTTTTGAGTAATTTCTGGTATTATTTTAATGTTTGTGTGTGTTTTGTTCTCTGTTTGTAAGAAGTTTTCTATCTTTTTATTCCTTTAAAAAAAATTCATTTCTTTTCAAAAAAAATATTGTATTTTCTCATGCATTATTTTGAGTTTATTTTTCTGGCATAGAATATCATTTACTGATGGGCTAAAAAGACTTTTATGTTCTCAAGAGAATATATATAAAAAAACAAATACAAAATTACAAAACAATTTCAAAGAACAAAAATATGTTTTTTTTCTTCATGTGTGTTATTTTTTGTGCATATATAAAAATTCAAAAATTTATATAAAACTGATTGTTATTCATTGTCATTGTCAAGGATGATTAATTATATCAATTAAAGATTAAATACAATGTTTAATTTAACTTTCAAGTTTCTTACAAATATTGTTTTGTATTTGTCATGCCTTGAAAATTATCTTGTTATGTGCAATGAAATTGATTGTAGATAAACATGTGTAGAATTGCTTAGCATGCCTCTAAGTATGAGTAATGTATTATGTTTGATAATGATTCATTCACTCACTTATTTTGATAATCTGCATATATTTACAATCTTATACTTGCATGATTGTGTAGTGCAATAACATAAATAGTTAAAATGCATAAATAGATTACCTACACAACATTGATTGGTTATTACAATTCTTTGTCTTTTATGCACTTATTCGTTAGAGAAATGTGGTTATGTTTGCAAATCAAGTGAATTCAGAGTCCTTAGTCACTAAATAAAAAAGCAAATAATCAATGACAAGGAAAACTCCACCAAGCACAACTCACCCTCCTGATAAGTCTTAATGAGTATTGTGAGGTTGAGCACCTTGATAAGAATTGTAAGTGTCTTGTAGCAAACAATTTATACACCACTTCTCTTAGTACACAGATCTCAAAAAAATTGAAAATAAAGCTAAAAAAGTATAAAGTGATCCCCAAGCACTACTTGCACCCTGATAAGTCTTAATAAGCATTGTGTGTGCAGAGCACCTTGGTAGTTGTACTCTTTATTTATGTGCATTGAAATATTGTGGAAGTAATATTATTTGTGTATTTTAATGTTGTGTTATTTCATTATATATGTCATGTGTTTTTGATTGATTCACTTGTATACTTTATCAAAACACAACTTTGTACACATCACTATCTTTCATACAACTTCTACTCATGAGAATTGGATCCTAATGATCATCAACTCCAATCTCTACAAACTTAAGTAAATGCACTACATAACAAAACATGATCGCTACAATGTTTATGTTTACTTGAAATGCAAATTTCATTATATATGCAAATTTTATGATCCCTTTTGATTGCATCGTATTTTTCTTCTCGACATAGAACATATTAATCCTTATTACATACTAACTCCTAAACCCTCTTTTGATACTACCAAAAGGGGAGATTAAATTGCATAAATCAAATATTTAGGGGAGTGCATTATAATAATATTAAACTCAAAAATGGGTATATTTGTAGGGGGTAATTATATAGGAGGTGCATACACTATCATATGCTCGATCATGACAATTCTTCAATAAGTGGTTCCTTATCTATCTTAGAAGATATACACTCATTCCTACCCACATTTGCTAATAACAAAAGGGGGAGAAGAAATTGAGAAATCTTGTCAAATAGATATTTAGGGGAAGTAAATTATAAGAGAACACTTATGTAGGGGAGGACTTCATATAGAAAGAATATGCATTATCGCTTTCAAATCAATCATGCTTTTAACCTGTTATTCATGCATATATTATTACCTTACTTATCTATAAACACAAATGGTCTTAATCTCACTAATTTCTCATACAGGTATTTGTTATTATCAAAAGGGGGAGATTGTTGGAGCCTATGTTCCGCATCTCTTGGTTTGAGAATAACAAATACCGTGTTGTATTTGATCTTGAATTTTGTGTGTTTATAGTATGCAGGTTGTACAGGAACTATAACTACGCATCCTTATGAATAGAATACTGAATGGAGATGACTCCCTGGAAAGAGAGCTAACGCCCCGCGCTAACTTCCGTTGAGAAGGAATCCATCGAGAAGAAATGCCGTCGAGAACGAATCCGTTGAGAAGCCAGAGTGAAAGTGGAGGTTGGATCTTAATGTTACTCTAGTGCGGGGGTGGGGGGTGGTGAATAGAGTATTAAAAACTTTTTATTAGTTTTATTGCGGAATTGAAAATACTGATATATATATGTATATATTGAGTGAGTAATAAAAACAAACACAAAGAAGGCACACAGCACAAACATAGAAAGTTAAAACAATCACAGAGGACACAAGGAGCTATAGTAGTTCCCCAATAAATCTGGTACGTCTACTCTTCTACAACCCTTGGTAGGAATCCACTAGGATTTTTTATCAGGTGCCCTAACAACAATGAGCTTTTGATAAGGTGCCCAAAAACCAAGCTGGATTTTTTGGTCAGGTGTCTTGCCACCAAGAGGTAAACTTTTGAAAGGTAGTATTAACCCTGTACAAAATGGGAT
Source organism: Dactylorhiza incarnata (assembly GCA_033032865.1). Classification (NCBI taxonomy): domain Eukaryota; kingdom Viridiplantae; phylum Streptophyta; class Magnoliopsida; order Asparagales; family Orchidaceae; genus Dactylorhiza; species Dactylorhiza incarnata. The sequence continues at coordinate 2,890 of JAWHQI010001191.1, forward strand.
AAAGAGAGGTTTAGATTGTTCTTCTCTGTCACTATGCTGAGAGAAGAATCTAGTGGATGTTGATGTAGAAAAGGCTTCCTCTGTCTGATATAAGAGTGTTTGACAGTAGATTGACTGGAAGCTTTCTTTGAATGTATGAGCAGATCTTCCTGTAGCTGATAGATCTGAGAGGATAACTCCTTCAGATTTTTATTGCTCTTTTGAAGATCTGAACTTGTAGCAAATGACTGAGAGAAGTATTGTTGAAGATGTTCTCAGTATGAAAGAGCTGCTAGAGGAAGAAGAAGATCTGTGTGCTTTTGATCTTCTTGTTCTTCCTGTATTTCTCCCATTCTTTTTCCTTTTCTGTACAGCTTTCTAAAAAAAAATATGTTTTATACTAATTCTTGTCGTGAAAGCTGCTGAACTATGGAAGTATTTTCTGCTGTATCTTCTTCCTGTTTTCTTTTGAAAATCTCTGACAGAAATTAATTGCAAATCCCTTATATTAAGGAATATAATATATCTGAAAAGATATTTTGAAAACACAAATCTGGCTGCGCGTTCACCTGTTTCCTTTTCCATGGATATGTCCTTTTCCAAGAAATGTCAACGGCTATAATCTTGAAATAATAAAAGGAAATATATTATCCTTACTTATCTGATATAAAAGAGCCGTTGCTGTAGTCGATCTGAGTTCAGAGAATGAAATGATATAATCTTCTGAAACTTTCTGAACTTAAATAAGAATTCTTCGATCTGAACAAAATTCGTCGATCTCAATAATTTTTGTTCGAGCTCAGAGCTGTGTTCGTCGATCTAAAAATATTCGTCGAACGCATATTCATCGAGCGCTAAACCGCTGAGGACTGAAGATCTTCGACCACTGAGATGCTGATCTGCTGAGCGAGCTTGAAACAAGCCATTCATCGAACGCAGAATGTAAGCCGTTCGTCGAACGCAGAGAGCAGTTCGTCGAACGGAGTGTGGAGTTCATCGAACGCAAAATCTGAATGAATTCTTGAGTTCTAACAGCCTAAACACTTGACCCATTGACTATACATTTGGGTCAACTTGATCCTAGTCATCAGATAGTGATCCTAGCCCAAATCAGAAATAAGGTTGTTCCAACAATCTCCCCATATTTGGGTTAGGACACTATTTGACAAAAATATGAATAAAACAAACCAAAACAATAGAGCATATATATATATATCTGATATATTTTAAATATTCATCAGATATAAAATAAATAATACTCTGAGTTCTGAAATTACATTGAAAATAAAACTAATAAAGACATAATCAGAACCTTTGATTTCTTCTGAAATTTGACATTTCTGAATTGTGAATTTGATATTGCCTGCACTGAGTTTTCTGAATTCTGAATAGCTGAGCTTGTATCTGCTATATTTCAGCTTCTGAAATTGTTGATCTGACTAAAATTTGATCTGAATTTAATATCTGCTCTAACTGAACTAAGTTCTTAATCTGCTATAACATCTCCCTAAATTTGTCATAATCTGAATTTGTTTCTTCTTCTATATTCTGAAACTATATTCTGAATCCTTTCTGAAAGCATCTCCCCCTGAGAGTATCTCCCCTGAGACTGGAGGTTTCTTCAGCTTTTTTCCCTTTGTCAGTTCATAGAACATCTCCCCCTGAGCAACCGCATCAAATGGAGCTTGTTCATAGAACTTCTTCCCCTGCCTAGTTTCAGGAAGGCCTGATGCTAGGCCCTTGAAGAAGGGACATTTGATGGAGGTAGGGAGGGATGCCATCTTTATATTGCTATAGTTCCTGCAAAATGAAATAGAGATCACGTGCAAAGGGAACTAGAAAGAGAAGCATTCTGTAGACATTCAGTTAAAATGAAAAAGATTTTGATTATGAGAACAGGTCAGAAATAAAAAAGCTTCATCATAACTGGGTTCGACGAAAAATGAGTTTTCGTCGATCTCAGTTCGACGAACTTGATGACTTCGTCGATCTCCGTTCGACGAAAAACTGAATTCATCGATCTCAGTTAGATGAAGAATGGGACAAGTAGAAAACTTAATTTTTATCAGATTGAATCTCCATCTATTATTCCTAGCTGATTTATAAAGAAAATGTGTTTCTTTTCATCCAAGGGCTAGGTGAAAATGCCAGCTCTTTGCAAATCAGTAGAGATGAATTGTAGTCAAATTTTATTTTTATCCACATTATCCCTAAGGAAGTGGTGCCTAATTTCTATGTGTTTAGTCCTACTATGGAGAACTGGATTTTGTGCTATAGATATTGCACTAGTATTGTCACAAAATATAGTTGAATTATTTAAGTTGACACCATAGTCTAGGAGCTGATTTTGTATCCACAATATCTGTGAGCAGCAACTGCCTGCAGCTATGTATTCAGCTTCAGCTGTTGATGTAGACACAAATGTTTGTTTCTTACAAAACAAGACAAAAGCCTATCACCAAGAAACTGGCAAGTTCCTGATGTGCTTTTCCTGTCTACTCTGCATCCAGCATAATCTGATTCTAAGAATCCAGTTAATTCAAATTCAGATGTTGTTGGATACCCAAAGTCCTAGATTTGGACAACCCTTTATATATCACAAAATTCTTATTTATAAATTGGGTGAGATTCTTTGGGGTTAACTTGGAATCTAATACAAATACAAGTAGCAAACAATATATCAGGCTACTTACTGTTAAATAAAGTAATGAGCCAACAATTGCTCTATATACCTTTTGATCAACAGGTTTCCCTGATTCATCATTATCAACAATAGCATTAGAGGGCATGGGTGTTTTCATGGTGGAGAGAATCAGACATACCAAATCTTTTCACTAATTCCTTAGCATACTTATATTGGGATATGAAGATTCCATTTGGAGTTTGCTTCACTTGAAGACCAAGGAAGTATGATAGTTCACCCATACGACTCATTTCAAATTTAGATTGCATTAGATTAGAAAATCTTTTGCATAAATTTTAATCAGTAAAGCCAAAAATAATATCATCTACATATATTTGAGCTAGCAAAGTTTGATTTTTATGTATCCTGAAAAATAGAGTTTTATCTACTACGCCTCTACAAAATTTATTCTCTAAAATAAAACTAGATAAGGTCTCATACCATGCTCTGGGAGCTTGTTTAAGACCATAGAGAGCTTTATTAAGCTTAAATACAAAAGAGGAGTGAGTTTGGAGAGATGAAACCTGGTGGTTTGTTCCACATAGACTTCTTATTTGATTTCTCCATTCAGAAATGCACTCTTCACATCCATTTGATAAACTTTGAATATCTTGTATGCTACAAATGCAAGGAAGATCCTGATTGTTTCTAACCTTGCAACTAGTGCAAAAAGTCTGATCATAATCTATTCCTTCTTCCTGTGAGTATCCTTGAGCTACTAGTCTAGCTTTGTTTCTCACAATATTGCCATCTGCATCTAGCTTGTTTCTGTAGATCCATTTAGTTCCAATGACTGGATGATCTTTGGTTTAGGAACCAATTCCCAAACTTTGTTTGTCTCAAAGTGATTGAGCTCCTCTTGCATAGCAATGATCCAGTTGGGATCTTGTTCTGCATCTTGTAGGGATTGAGGTTCAATCTGAGAGAGAAAACAAGTGTGCATCAAATTCTGATTAGCTTGATGCCTTGTCTGGACACCAGTTGATTTGTCTCCAATTATTTGAGATCTGGGGTGATCTCTAATATTGACATAATCACAGGCATAGTGGGATCAGCATTATCTGTAATTAATTCCTCTTGTGGAATGTCACTAAATGCTTCCTTTTCAGTTACATCTTCACTGATTTCTTCATCACTTTCTTCATTATCCTGCTATACAGGATTTAAGATCCTTCCTTCTGTAGAGCTAATTGATCTAGCTACTCACAGAGTGTAGGTAGATCTAGCTGCTCACTGAGTGTAGGTACCTGCAGGTTTTCTTTGGTAGAAAGAATTCTTCTACTTGTAAAACATGTTAGTTTCATCAAAAGAAACATGCATAGATTCTTCAATTTTAGAAGAGGATTTGTTAAATATCCTATATGCTTTGCTGATTGATGAATAGCCTAAGAAAAATTCCTTCTTTAGCTTTGGTTCAAATTTCCTAAGGTATTTTTTGTCATTATTGTGAACAAAAATTTACAACCAAATGTTCTAAAATAGTTAACTTTAGGTTTCTTCCCTTTAAGTAACTCATAGGGAGTCTTACCCATAAGTTTATGTATCAAACTCCTATTCAACACATAATTTGATGTGCTACAGCCTCTGCCCAAAAAGATAGGGGCAAATAGCATCTGCAAGTAATGTTGTTGCTAATTCAATTAGAGTTCTATTTTTCCTTTCAACTACCTCATTTGTTGAGGAGTTCTAGGAGCTGAGAAGCAATGCCTGATACCTTCCTTCTCACAGAATTCTTGCATGAGAAGAGGACTCAAACGCAGTGCCATGATCACTTCTGATCAATGCAACTACAGTAGAGTACTCAATCTGCATGCTCTTAAGAAAGTCTGTAAGAACTTTAAAGTTATCTGACTTTTCTCTCAAAAAGAACACCCAAGTGAATCTAGAGAAGTCATCTACAATAACTAGAGTGTATGACTTCCCCCTAAACTCTTTGTTTCTATAGGTCCAAAAAGGTCCATATGTAGCAAATATAAGATTCTAGGTGAATCACTTTTAGATAATGATTTAAGACTACTTTTAGTTTGCTTGCCTAGTTGACATGCCCTACAAAGACCTTTTTTCTTGTATGAACCAGATGGTAACCTCTAACAAGATTGTCCTTAGATAATTTAGCAATGGTCCTAAGATTTACATGTCCTAATCTCTTATGCCAAAGTTCACTAGGTTTGCTTAATTGATTAAATAAACAAATTTTTGATTTTGATGAGTTGAAATTTACTAAATAGATATTTCCTTGCCTAATACCTGATAAAACAGTAAATATTATCAAAAGACTTAATAGGCATTTTGATTTAGTAAAAGTTACCTTATACCCTTCATCACATAATTGGCTTATGCTGATGAGGTTGTGCTTCAGTCCCTTGATATAAGCTACCTCTTTGAAGGTGACTTCTCCAACCTTGACTTTTCCATATACTTTTGTTTGTCCATAGTTGGATTCTCCAAATATTACTTTTGGTCCAAGCTTTGCCTTATAGTTGTTCAGATTGGCCTTGCTTCCTGTCATGTGTTTTGAACAGCCACTATCCAAGTACCATGTTCTTTTATTCTTGGATAGTTGTGTACCTACAAAGACAGAAAAACAATCTATTTGTTCCTGACCCAGACTACCTTGGGTCTTTTTAATTTCATAAAAATCAGAAATAAAAGACATTTCAGGTTGGTCCTTATAACCTTGTGGATGATATCTACTTGGAGTTATTATCCATTCAGTGAAAGGATTGATAGTATGTGAAGAATAAGAATTGTTCAGATTTGTTGTATATTTTCTGTTCGATGAACTGGGCTGAGTTCATCGATCGCCGTTCGACGAATGGATGTGCTTTCGTCGAGCGCCATTCGAATAATAACTATATAGGGAAATCTGTCTTCAGAGTTCGTTGATCTCCGTTCGACGAAGTGAATTCATTTCGTCGAGCTCCGTTCGACGAAATTCTGCTGAATTCCTTTATTCTTGACAGCCTTACTTGAAATGTTTTTATTTACATCTACAACCTCTTTGATCTTAGCAGAAATGAATTATATAGGTGTAAATTATATATTTTCTTAATTAAATGTGGCTCACTTGATGAAGCACCCAAGCCCAGTTTGATATAAGTCTAGCATTAATAATGCTTATTATGTCCATCAGTTTGATGCATCTCCCATTTAGGGATTCTTCAAATTTCTTGGCCTCAAAAAGTTTATTCTCAAGGAGAATAATTTGTTCTCTATAGGCAGCCAAATCTTTCTAAGATTTACATTTTCTTCACTTATTTGATTCATTTCAGCTAACTTATTTCTGAGAGTGATTATTTCCCTCTCAGATTTTATTAAGTCTAAGCAAAGAACCTTGAATTCATCCTTGAATTCAACTAAATTGAAATCAAATTAGAAATTACCTGATCTGCATCATTGTCAGCTTCAGTTTCTGATTCTTCTTCTTCTAAGTTGTTTGCTGAGGCATTGATAGCCATCATGCAGAAGTTCTTCTCTTCTTCATCATCTTCGTCATCAGAAGAGCTGGATGAAGAAGCACTTGTTGACTCACTGCTTGAGTCATAAATTGCCATCAGGCTCTGATCATTCTCCTTTGATTTTTCTTCATCATCAGAAGAACTTGATGAAGATTCTGATTTAGTTTCACTCCAGGTTTCTGCTACAAATCATCTTCCCTTGTGTTTGTGCTTGTGGGAGGAAGATTTGCTGGAGTGCTTCTTGTCTTCCTTTCTTTTCTCTTTTTCCTTCTTATCCTTCTTGTTTTGATTCTCTGGACAGTCAGGTACAATGTGTCCTGGTTTCCTGCCACCAAAACATATAATTTCTTTAGATGGAGCTTTGTCATACCTTGATTTTTCATGGCTCCTGGATGACTTTCTCCTGAAGTCTTTTCTTGCCATCTTGTAGAATCTGTTGGCAAGTAGACTCATCAACTTCTCATTGTCAAGAGTCTCTCCTTCTTCTTCTGTAGCTTTGAAGGCAATGTTCCTTTCCTTCTTTGTTGGTGGAGAAGAAGTGGACTGTTCAGCTTCTCTGGATTTGACAAGCTGCTCATAGGACTTGAGCTTGCCTAAAAATGTTTCAGTAGTAATCTCATTGATGCTTCTGGCTTCCTTGATAGGCCAGATCCTAGAGTCCCAAGTGCTGGGGAAGCACATTAGTATCTTGTCATTGATCTCAGTGATAGAGTTCACTTTGTCCAAAGATTTCAGCTCATTAATTATGAGACCGAGCCTATTATACATATCATCAACTGTCTCAACTTCTCCCTTTTTGAAATTCTCATATTGAGAAATGATGTGGGATCTCCTGTCCTTTCTTACATCAGCAGACCCTTCAACCATATTGTTGAGTGAGATCCATATCTCTCTTGCAGAAGTGCATTCTACCACTCTTTGAAAAATGTCATCAAACATTTTTGAGCCAGAATATTCATGGCTTTTGCATCAGCACTCCTTTGCTTTTTATGGGCTTCAGTCCACTCAGGAGGTGGAACAGCATTGTTGGTAGTGGTGGTTTCAGCACTAGTTGTTGATGTGGGAGCTGGAGGCCCAATCAAAATAACATTGAAAATTTCTTCATCAATAGAGTTTATGTATAACCTAATCCTAGCTTTCCATAGTGCAAACTTATTGAGAATGCACATAGGAGGTCATGTGCTTGAATACTCTTTGTTTTGTGCCATGAGTTTTTTAAAACAAAAAATAAATAAAAACTCTAAAATTAATTTAGATCTAATTGATCTTATGATTCAGGTGTTAGCCTGTAAAATAAAATCAACTACCCTCTGATACCAATTGAAAGTGGAGGTTAGATCTTAATGTTACTCTAGAGGGGGGGGGGGGGGTGAATAGAGTATTAAAAACTTTTTATTAGTTTTATTGTGGAATTGAAAATATTGATATATATGTGTATATTGAGTGAGTAATAAAAACAAACACAAAGAAGGCACACATCACATACACAGAAAAGTAAAACAATCACAGAGGACACAAGGAGATATAGTAGTTACCCAACAAATCTGGGTAAGTCTACTCTTCTACCACCCTTGGTAGGAATCCACTAGGATTTTTGATCAGGTGCCCTAACACCAATGAGCTTTTGATAAGGTGCCCAAAAACCAAGCTGGATTTTTTGATCAGGTGTCTTGCCACCAAGAGGTAACTTTTGAAGGGAGTTTTAACCCTGTACAAAATGGGATAAAGAGAGGTTTAGATTGTTCTTCTATGTCAATATGTTGAGAGAAGACTCTAGTGGATGTTTGATGTAGAAAAGGCTTCCTCTGTCTGATATGAGAGTGTTTTGACAGTAGATTGACTGGAAGCTTTCTTTTGAATGTATGAGCATATCTTCCTGTAGCTGATAGATCTGAGAGGATAACTCCTTCAGATTTTTGTTGTTCTTTTGAAGATCTGAACTTGCAGCAAATGACTGAGAGAAGTATTGTTAAAGATGTTCTCAGTATGTAAGAGCTGCTAAAGGAAGAAGAAGATCTGTGTGCTTTTGTTCTTCTTGTTCTTCCTGTATTTCTCACTTTCTTTTTCCTTTTCTGTACAGCTTTCTAAAAAAAAATGTTCTATACTAATTCTTGTCGTGAAAGTTGCTGAACTATGGAAGTATTTTCTGTTGTATCTTCTTCCTGTTTTACTTTTGAAAATCTCTGACAAAAATTAATTGCAAATCCCTTATATTAAGGAATATAATATATCTGAATTGATATTTTGAAAACACAAATCTACTGCGCCATTTACCTTTTTCCTTTTCCATGGATATGTCCTTTTCCAAGAAATGTCAACGGCTATAATCTTGAAATAATAAAGGAAATATATTATCCTTACTTATCTGATATAAAAGAGCCGTTGCTGTAGTCGATCTGAGTTCAGAGAATGAAATGATATAATCTTCTGAAACTTTCTGAACTTAATATGAATTCTTTGATCTGGACAAAATTCGTCGATCTCAATAATTTTCATCGAGCTCAGAGCTGTGTTCGTCGATCTGAAAATATTCATCGAACGCAGATTCGTCGACCGCTAAACTGCTGAGACTAAAGATCATCGACTGCTGAGACGCTGAGCCGCTGAGACGAGGTTGAAGAAAGTCGTTCGTCGAACGCAGAATGTAAGCCGTTCGTCGAACGCAGAGAGCAGTTCGTCGAACGCAGAGAGCAGTTCGTCGAACGCAGTGTGGAGTTCGTCGAACGCAGAATATGAATGAATTCTTGAGTTCTAACAGCCTAAACACTTGACCCATTGACTATACATTGGGGTCAACTTGATCCTAGTCAACAGATAGTGATCCAAGCCCAAATCAGAAATAGGGTTGTTCCAACACATAGACAACGCTGGGCGTTATGTCTTAACGCTGGGCGCTAACCGTTCGACGAAATTACGTTCGTCGAAAATGTCGTTCGACGAAATAGGAAGGCCGCTCGATGAATTGGAGTTCGACAAACTGAGCTACTGCACGACAATATTGCGTTCGACGAAATGAACTTGCGTTCAACAAATTTGATGCAGTTCGACGAACTTTGAAGGGGAACAAAACTCAATGCCAGCGTTGACTCTTAACGCTCGCGTTGACTCCACAAACTGCCACAATCTTGATGGTTCCGCGATTTCAGCCACGACAGTACACGTTCACTAACGCCACGCGTTAGTTCCTGTGTCTATTTAAAGTACAGGCCCTCTCATTCTATGTGAGATGATTCTAGAATTCTAATATTTTGAAGAGAGGCTCGTGTACAACATTTGATAGATCTCCCTTGGACAATCATGAAGATCTAAAGAGGATTTTGAAGGAGAAGGTCTACAACGCATATCCCATACGAAAGATGGTCGTTTCAAGAACGCCAACATCTACATCGACTTCGTCTTCACCTTCAGAATTTCTTTGGGAGTTTCTCTTTACTTATCTTGTAATCTTATACTTTTTCCTTTTGTATTTTTGTGTGGAGAAATCGTTCGGGGAGAACGTCAGATTCCGGGAAGGATTCCGTGGGTAATTCGTCTTGTGTTGGCGACTAGGTCCTTGTGAGGCTTAGGGGGTAATTCACCGCCTTGTGCGTGTCGACTAGGTCGAGGGTAGATCTAGGGGGTGGCTAGAGGACTTATCTGGGGTAAGATAGGCTATAGCCAACCGGTCCTTGGGAGAAGGACCGGTGAATCAATAAAAAGTGTTTTTACATATTCTCGCCTTGATTTTTAGTGTTTATAGAATCAAACATTTGTGTATTCAATTTATTATGAAATAAAATCATGTCTTTTAATGGTCTATTCAATTGATCTTATTTCCTCTTCAAGAATGTTTTAATTTATAATTTCATTAAAGTATTAAAATTAACATTTGTGTAATTATCTTTGAAATACAATAATTGTTTTCATTATCTCTGATTTTCTAGAATTGTATTTCATTAATGTTTTCATTAGTAAAATCTCATTGACATAATTCTGAGCAGATTAATTTTTGAAGAGCTAACGCCCAGCGTTAACACCTAACGCCAGGCGTTATCAACAGTAAGGAAAAAGTTCTGTTTCCCTTATCTGAGATATTAAAATATATTTTCCTAAAAATATTCTGAAACTTCTGTCCCAAACTCTGATAAATTTAATTAAGATTTAAATTCCATAAAACCCTTATTCACCCCCCCCCCCTCTAAGGGCGCCGTAAGATCCAACACCCTCGAGTGACATGAGTCACTTGGAGCTGTTCGGACTAGGTAGGAGTCTTGAGATCCTTATGGTGCCATGGATGTGCCCTGGTCCCCAGGAGTGGGTGTAACCCTCACCCCTTGAAGTTAGAAAGCAAGTGGCACAGAAATTGGTTTGTAGGGAGCTAGCACCGTGGTAGCTTAAGCTAGCGCCGGCGGTAGCGGCCGAATCAGTGCACATGATTTCTTCCATGGTGGGTGGCTTAAATTGCCTAAAACTAAGTTAATGGTGGAATTACAAGCCTATAAGCAGCTGTCACCTAGTTGTGGAGTTTCAACATAATCCTTGGAAAGTTGGAATTGCATTTAATGCTAATTAATGCAAATATCTCTCTCTCTTCCTTCTCTCCTAACCCAAATGGGCTGAACTCTCCTAATCAGAGGGCCCTATTCAACATCTTCTTCTTCTTTTCTTCATCTTCTTCCTCACACCTCAAGGTGTTAACTTAGGGATCTTGAAGGAGCAAGCTTGGAGAAGGACTTGAGCTCGTCCGACTGCCGCCATGCCGCCAAGGAGACGACTACGATCGTCATCAAGAAATCAGTTGTTTCCGACCCCTCTCCCTTGGTGCTAGATCTGTAGATCTAATTAGGAGAGACATTGAGCTCAAAAGAGCATTATTTAGCGAGATTAATGGAGTTTCATAGGAAGTGTCCACACTAGAGCGTATGTTCTAGGGCGTCGTTCACTGCGTGTATGTCTTCAATCAACTCCCCTCTTTCGTACAAAGTTTAAGGATTTTATTTCGTGAAGATCGGTGGCCTAATGAGAGAGTATTAGAGGAGAGAAGGTGAAATGACCTAATTTTTTTAGGGGAAGATGATGAATAGTCCCTTGTTAAAGAGAGTTTTAATTATAATATTGCACTTGATTAATAAGGTAAACCTGCATACACCTTGTTCGATACAGTGCCTCACGCTCATTTGTCTCGGAGGAATCATAAACGATCTGGACCAAGTGCAGCACATTGAAGGCATCCATAGGAAGGTACGACTTGGAGATGGTTCAGAGATATTATCATGCGCCAAGTGTAACATGTATATAGAGATTGGAGGAAGGATATTTGAAGCACCGATGACACATCTGAAAATGACAGATTTTGATCTGATCCTGGGTATGAATTGGTTGCATTGGAACAATGCTAAGATCGACTGCCCGACAAAGAAAATTATACTTAGGCATGAAGATTATGGGGTAATGATCGAAGGTATTACCCCCACCTCCCATCTATTACTATCATCTATTCAGGCGGTCAAAGCTCACTAGCAGGGCGATGAGTTTTAGATGATCTACTTTGAGATGAAGGAGATAGAGATTAGTATTGCAGAAGTACTGGTAGTTCGGGACTTTTCTGACGTCTTTCCGGACAAGCTGCCCAAACTACCCCGCATCGAGAGGTAGATTTCTGGATCCAACTAGTTCCGGGACCTAGACCCATTTATATGGCCCATATAGGATGGCACCGAAGGAGCTTGCGGATTTTCAGACGCAGCTTCAAGAGTTAGTAAATTCGGGGTTCGTCCGCCCCAGCTCATCGCCTTGGGCAGCCCTAGCTCTATTCGTTAAGAAGAAGGACAGTTCGCTGCGACTATGTATAGATTATCGAGAGCTCAACCGGTTGACGGTCCGGAACACCTATCCATTGCCAAGGATCGACGAGCTTTTTTATCAGCTGGAGGGAGCGCACTGGTTCTCCAAACTTGACTTGCGGTTGGGTTATTATCAATTGAGGAATCTGGAGGAGGATACCCCGAAGACCGCCTTTAGTTCGAGGTATGGTCTATAAGAGTTTACTGGCTTGCCATTCAGATGCACGAATGCCCCCGCCGCATTCATGAGCTTGATGAATAAAGTATTCGAACCGTACCTGGATATCTTCGTGATAGTATTTATTGATGACATTCTGGTCTACTCAAGGACCGAGGAGGATCATGCACATCATTTAGCACTTGTTATGGGGAAGCAGAGGGAGCACAACTTATTTGCCGCATTTAACTGGATAGCTCAGTGCATGGCAGCATTCCAAGAGCTGAAGGACGAGCTCACCTCAGCCCCGATCCTTGCCCTTCCATCTAGGAAGGATGGATTTCAGATATACACTGACGCCTCCTATCAGGGGATGGGTGCAATACTAATGCATCATGGGCACGCCATAGCATATGCATCGAGGCAGCTAAAGAAGCACGAGCAGAACTACCCAGTACATGATTTAGAGCTCGGGGATGTGATCTTCGCCTTGAATATTTGGAGGCACTATCTTTTTGTGGTTCATTGTGAGATCTTTTCTGATCACAAGAACCTCAAGTATATAGATACTCACAAGGATCTAAACCTATGCCAGCGGAGGTGGCTAGAGTCCCTATGTGATTATGACTACACCATGCACTATCATCCGGGGAAGGCAAACACGGTGGCGGATGCCTTGTGTTGAAACCGATTTCTCGGTTTCTTATGGAGCTCGGGGCCCTCAACGAATTGAGGGGCGACTAGCCCTTACCGGTCCCTCGGAAGAGGTAGGCAGATAACTCGGACAAAGAATAAAGACCCTGGTCTCAGCAAGGAGGTCCCTCCACTAACCCGGAAGATCGTTGAGCGCTTCCCCTCCCAAGCCAAAGCTAAGACACGGGCACCTTGGAGAGCTAGAGAGCCCAAACCAAAGCAACCTATGGAGAGAGGAAGGCTCAAAGATTCTGAAACTGGTCCTCTTCCAAGATGCCCTTTTAAGGTCTATTTATAGATTTTGGTTTTGTGGTCTGTCAATAGCCAACTCCCGCTGTCCATTCTTACTATCCGCACCCCAGATTGGTCTGCTAACAGCCAAACTCCGCTGTTTGGAGGGGCTATCCGCAGACCATCAGGAGTTTTCTCGTAAAAGACCACCCCAAGTACCGGCGAACCAGAGACCCTTGACCTGTTCTAAGCGAACACGGGGCTCGCCAAAATGTCTGGCTGGCTCGCCTGCCTAGCGAACTCCTTCGACTGACTGGCTCGCCTGCCTCTAGGGCTCGCCTGCCGAACCGCTCCTTAGCGAGTTTGGCTCGCCAAAATGGCTAACTGTACCCCAAAAATGGCTATTTGCACCCCAAGGTCCCGGGCCTTCCTAGCGAACTCCTTCGACCGGCTGGCTCGCCTGCCTATAGGGCCTCTCGCTCTTCTTGGGCTCGCCCATCCTTGGCTCGCTCCCTTGGGTATGCGAACCGGGGACCCTTCCCGGAGAATATCGGGGTTGTACACAATCCCCGCTCTTCGCGAGGACAAATGTCCTCGGGAAGAATCATCCAACCCCTGATATTCGCTCGCTCCCGGATGACCTGTCAGGAATCTTTGGTGGGACCCACCCTGTGGGCTATAAATATCGTCCCGAACCCCCATTGGCGCGCGCCGTTACTTTTCTTCCTTCTCTTACTTTAGTTGCCTGGAGATGCCGATTTCCGAAGAAGCAGAGGCTCGCCTGAGGGCGATGAGAGCTGGCGGGATACCTTACACGACCAAGGTCCCTGCCTTGATGAACCGGCCGCCCCCCATTCAATCGCCGAAAGTCAAGAGGGCGAAGGCGGCTCGTCGCTCCGGCGACGATTCTGTGATGCTGGACTCCTCCCCGGATGATCGCCGCCCCGAGGAGGTATGAGCTACTCGAATTCACGTCAATAAATCGCTCCTCATTCATTTCTACTCGCAGGATACTTTGTCGAGCGAGATCGTTGGAGAACTTGCTGAGGGGTCTCGGAAAATCCCGCAGGTGGATACTAACCTCGCTGGGAAGAACACCACCGGTACGATCTGGATCTCGCATACCGTAATATTTCCGTCCATATATGACCTCCGTTACTCTTTTCTTACAGTCTCGCCCCTGAAGTCTCCGTTCCGCCAGTCGTCGTGACCTCCATCTCCGCTTCCGCCTCCTGACAAAATCACAGACAAGCCTGGATTCCAGCTCTTGACGAGCGAGGAGACCGGGGGTTCTGTGCCGCCGAAGATCCCTCCTATCAACAGTGCAGTCTACCCCGCCGGCTTGGGCAAATCTCTCTATCCTCACTACGGCAACGTGTTCCAGGGTCGTCCCTCAGCCTCTCGCCTCCCGCTTGGTAAGTATTCTGACCTCGCCGGAACCCTGCGCGAACTCACGCGCGCCATCTGACCTCTTCGTAATATCTTGCAGACAATGCCGAAAATCCGCCTACCGATTCCGAGCTGGGCTACGACGAGATATCCCCCCTTCCGGACCAGGTGGAGGACTTCTTAGGGGATCCGCGAGACCCCTAGAGGTTGAAGCAGCGAACCGCGAAGTTGCTGAGGAAACACGGGAGGATGCTGATGGATCTCAACATGCAGGCGAGGCGGGGTCGAGAAGCCGCCGAGGACCGGCACGCGGTTCTAATGGAAGAATGTGCGAGGATCAGGCAGGCGAGATAGCGTGACCAGGATGAGGGTGCCACGACGTCGTAGGTTCATATAGCTAGGATGAGAGACTACGCCTTCCTCACGGACAAGGAGGGTCATTTGGCGGAGGACTATTATAATTCTAGGGTACCGCCGAGGTCCGGGTCGCGTGGTGGGGGCCAGTGGAAATGGCTACCCCATGATTCTCGCTAACTGCCATGTTACGGAATTATTTGTAATAGTTGTCGCTGTTTTTCTTTGAATGATCTCGCTATGTTTCGTGACTTGCGTAATTGCCACTGATGCTGGCTTGTCTGACAATCACCATTATTTTTTTTTTATGGTTTCTCGCTCGCTGTCTATAGATCTATCTTAATTGTTATATTGTGCTCGCGAAGACCCTCCATTCTCGCTAGACGTATCCCGCAAGAAATGTTTATACTAACCTTGCAGGTCCCTCTCGCCCATGGCCATGATGTGATGTTTTTACTGCTACTCGCGCTCGCCGGCGCTTGGACTTCTTCCCGCCCTCGCCGGCGCTTGGACTTCTTCCCGCCCTTTTGCTTTGGCTATAAATAGGCGGTTTTAACTGAGTCAACCACCGCATTTACTCTCGACCTTCTTCTCCCTCTGTTTCATAGCTCTCGCTTCTTCTCATATTCGCATTTCATCCTTTCTCGCAGATTGCTAAGATGGGCGGTGATGTGGAGTCGGAGGGTCGGCGAAGGGTCGTGAAGGCCTTCGCTGAGCATAGCTTTTTTACTTGCAACTTGACTGATGAAGAGTACTTCAGCGCGGTCGCTGACTACGTCACCCACCTCGTTCGAGGCACGCCTCCCTAGCGAGGACGACGTGATCAACGACCCGTTGGTCGACGAGCTGGCCATTCCTACCGCCCATTTCGCGGTCGGTCTGTGCCTTCCCTTGTGGCCAAAAGTCCGCCAGGTATTAATCGTCCTCGCTTATTTCCCATTTTTCTTTTGCCATTCGAGTCTCGCTCGCCGTGCAAGCTAATCTTGTTCTCGCTGCTTATTAGGTGCTCAAACACTATGGGGTGGTTCCCGGTCAGCTCACTCCTAATGCCATGGCGGTGGTCACCGCCTTCGCCTGCTACCTTCGCGAGGAGCGCATCCCAGTCTTCTGGAAGCTGTTCTCTTTCCGCGCCTACAAAGATGGGACAGCCTACTTCGTGGGCACAGGTCCAAAGGTGGTTGAGACCGTCAACAAGGCCCACTTCTGGGCCCAGAAGTTTGTCGTCGTTAAGGGGAACTTCGACAACATTCCCCTCTCACCGGTTCAACACAGCGAGACCACCTACCGGCCCACCGCCCTCGGCGGCCATGACGCCCTCCTCCATCAGTTCTTCTGCAAGAAGAACTTCGAAGTCGTCTACCTCCACCGCAACCTAGACTCGCTGCCTCCGGTTCTCGCCGGAGAAGGTAAAGATCTTGCCTAATATCATTCTCAATTCGCTAGCATATTATACTTATCCATATTACTATTTGTTTTTAGGCAATCGAGATCTTCCCCTTCATCCCCCCTACGTGAGCAACCGGAAAACCGACGCTACCATGGATCTCGCTACCATGGGGGCGGAAGCTTGCCGAGGCGTTGTCACTCCGGCCGAGCCCTCTTCTCGCAAGAGATCGGGGGCTTCCGGGAGTCATGCTGCCCCTTTGAAATCTCCGCCCAAGAAGAAGAGCAAGAAGAGTGCGGCCTCGCTCGCTCCGTCGAAAGGTAAGGAATCTCGCGAGGCCGCCTTCGACGAGTTTGACCTCACCGGCCTCTCGGGGGGCGAGGACGAAGAGTCCTGCCAGGAGGCGGTCAGGACCTCCGCCCTCCCCATCCCGGTGAACCACTACAACTTCGGGCTCGGCCAGAGGCGTCGGGACGAGACTGGTGAGCCCCTCGTCACCTGGAAGACGGAGACCAACAGGGTGGTCATTTCTTCTATCCTCCCCTCCTGGGTGGAGAAGGAGACCGTCAGCGGTCATGCCTTCGACCTCTCGTTCGCTCTTTATGGTCGCGAGGATGCGGGATCTTATAAGGATGAGACCGCGAGGACCCTCGCTTACGAGAGTGCGAGGTCCCAGCTGCGCTCTGCTGAGCTCACCCACATGACGGGGAGGCGTTGCTTACAGCTGGAGCTTCAGAATGTGGAGCTCGCAAGGGCCTACCAGGGGGTTCTTGCTGAGAACACTCAGCTGAAGGAGAAGCTGCTCGTCGCGGAGGGCAGTGTGGTGAGTAATCTAGACCTCCTCCATCTTCCTTTCCCCTGGCCGTTTCGCCTCTCTAATTGAACTTACTTGCAGGATGTCGAGGCCGCCGGGAGAGCCAACGCTCGCATCGAGGATTTGGAGGGCGAGGTGGCTGGGCTGAAGGCCCTAAACTGCGACCTCACTCGCGCCGTTTTTCCTCCCTCACCTCGCCGTGTAAAAGAAGACCGGCGAGCGCGAGACGAAGAAATCCGCGTGGGATCCATAGAGTCAGCTCGCTACATCTTTTCGGTGGTGAAGGCGATCGGCCTCTTGGCTGATGATGCGGTCAACATGACTCTGGAAGATGTCGTCCCGGAGCTCTTCCTCCCTCTTCCGCTCGTGAAGGACAGTGATGACGAAGAAGGATCTGCGGGTGGTTCCTGAAGCTCGCCGCTATTCTCTTCTTTTGCGCTGTAATTTTGATCGGTGAGATCGCCGAAGATTGTAACCGAACAATGAAATGCAGAATGCCAATTTTGCTTTGCTCATTGTGCTTTCATTTTCATGTCTTGCAATTTTCATGAGTTGAATGTCTCGCCCTCGCTTATCTCGATATCCGCCTTCGCGGAGGCTATTCTCGCGATGATTGTTCTCGCGCCACGCTTTATTGAACAAATAGGTATAGGCTACTTTGGTTGCTTGGACCTTTCGCCGTTTTGCCTTGGGATTGCTACCCTTTTAGTTATACGTATTTTCTCTAGGTTTCGCAAGGTATTTTTCCTCTTGGCGAGAGCTCGCCTCTTACCCGGTGCCGGCTACCTTTCTGCCGAGGACCGGTTGTTCGGGATCGCATAAGATTGATTCTCGCCACTCGCATGGTTGCGAAATTTCTCTTTTCCGAGCGGGCCTGTCCGCCGAGCGAGATGGAACCTTCCAGTATAAAGACCTGTCATTCTTGCCAGCCTCTCCAGAGATCAACCAGAACCCCCCGTCTAGGTAAGAGCCCGGGAGCGGAATCGATCTGGGGCATTCCAGCACCAACATATCCAACCTCGCCAGCCTCTCCAGAGATCAACCTGAACCCCCCGTCTAGGTGAGAGCCCGGGAGCGGAATCGATCTGGGGCATTCCAGCGCCAATAAATCCAACCTTGCCAGCCTCTCTAGAGATCAACCTGAACCCCCCGTCTAGGTGAGAGCCCAGGAGCGGAATCGATCAGGGGCATTCCAGCGCCAACATATCCAACCTCGCCAGCCTCTCCAGAGATCAACCTGAACCCCCCGTCTAGGTGAGAGCCCGGGAGCGGAATCGATCTGGGGCATTCCAGCACCAACATATCCAACCTCGCCAGCCTCTCCAAAGATCAACCTGAACCCCCCCCCCCCCCCCCCCCCCCCCTCCCCCCGTCTAGGTGAGAGCCCGGGAGCGGAATCGATCTGGGGCATTCCAGCGCCAACATATCCAACCTCGCCAGCCTCTCCAGAGATCAACCTGAACCCCCCGTCTAGGTGAGAGCCTGGGAGCGGAATCGATCTGGGGCATTCCAGCGCCAACATATCCAACCTCACCAGCCTCTCCAGAGATCAACCTGAACCCCCCGTCTAGGTGAGAGCCCGGGAGCGGAATCGATCTGGGGCATTCCAGCGCCAACATATCCATACTTTGTCATGTCGGCACGGCAGGAGTTATAAGCATTATAAAAAAAGGAGTAAGACATTCGGTAAACAATATAATAAAGCTTTTAAGGGTAAATTCGTTTCAAATCATCCCCACTCCTGGCTCGGTCGAGGGGAACCCCCTCCACATCCTGGAGGTGATATCCCCCCGACTTGAGCACCCCGCTTACAATATATGGACCCTCCCAGTTGGGGTTAAGCTTACCCACCGCGGCCCTTCTGCCGGCCGCATCGACCTTCTTGAGGACCAGGTCCCCTTTTTGAAAGTGCTTTATCCGGATATGTTTGTCAAAATATCAAGCCATCCGCTGCTTGACCTCTTCCTGCCTGATGGTGGCCAAGTCCCGGAGTTCTTCCACCAGGTCCAAAGATAGCCTCTGTTCTGCATTGTTATCTTCTAGCCACTCTTCATCCCCCTCGCTCGCAGCGATCACCCGGGGGGGGTCTTTACCTCAAACTCTATGGGGAGAACGGCCTCGGACCCGTGAGAGAGCTTGAATGGAGTCTCTCCGGTGGCGGTATTTGGAGTAGTCCTCATGGCCCAGAGGACGGAGGGTAGCTGTTCTACCCAGTTTCCCCGAAGGTTTTTCACTTTCTTTTTTAATAGGTTAACGATTATTTTGTTCGCCGCCTCCACCTGCCCGTTGCTCCTCGGGTGGTGGACCGATGCGAACCTGAGGTCAATGCCGAGCTGAGTGCAGAAGCCAACAAACTCTTCACTGGCAAACTGCGGCCCATTGTCCGTCACTATAGCTAGAGGGAGCCCGTGCCTGCAAATTATCTCCCCCCCCACACAAAATTCCTTACAACCTGAGAGGTTACCTTAGCGAGTGCTTTCAATTCTACCCACTTGGAGAAGTAGTCGATCATGACCAGCAGGAACTTCCTCTGGCCGCTGGCTTGGGGGAAGGGACCAACCAGGTCTAGCCCCCATATGGCGAAGGGCCAGGGAGCCGTGATGGTTCAGAGCCTTTGAGCTGGGAGGAGTTGGAGCGGAGCATAGAGCTGACACTTTGGACACTTTCTCGTGAACTCTGCCGCATCCTTGCTGAGAGTGGGCCAGAAGTAGCCTTGCCTCAACACCCTCCCTTCCAGGGTCCGACTCCCGCAGTGGCTGCCGCACTCCCGGGGTGGATTTCTTCCAGGACTCTCAGAACCTCCTTCTCGAAAACACAACGGGCCAGGAGTCCCGAGAGAGTTTTCCTATATAGCCCTCCTGCATGCAAGGAGTAATAAGCGGACTTATACCTGAAGCGTCTCTTGTCTACGTCCTCTCCAGGAAACTGCCCGGAGGATAGGAAGGTGATGAACGGATCCATCCACGAGGCTTGTTGATCCACCTCCATCAATTCTCCTTCCTCGATGGAGGGCCGAAAGAGTTCCGAAGTCGTCCCTCCCGCTCGGGGACCGAACATGGCTAGGAGCTCCGCCTGGGTGCTCTCCTCCCTCGGTACGTGCTTGATGGAGAAGGTACGGAACTGCCCGATGACCCCCTTAACCTTCTCCACGTATAGCAGGAGGGTCAGGTCCTTTGCTTCAAACTCCCCCTTGATCTGGCATGCTACCACCATGGAGTCCGTGGAGACCTCCACGTCCTGCACTCCCAGTTCCCGGGCCAGTCGAAGGCCCGCTATCACCGCTTTGTACTCAGCCTGGTTATTGGTAATTGGGAAACGGATGTTTAAGGATTGCTCAATCAGAGTCCCCTGAGGACTTACCAGGACCATTCCCCCTCCATAGGAGTATTTTCCCGACGCTCCGTCCACCAACATCTTCCATGCCTCTGGGGGAGGTGGCTCGTGCTCCCCCACTTCGGCCGCATAGTCGGCCATGAAGTCTGCCACCGCCTGAGCCCTGATGGACGTCCTGGGTACGAATGTGATATTGAATTCACTTAACTCTACGGACTACTTTGTCAACCTCCCTGAGTGCTCCACCCCTTCCATGATTTTACGGAGCGGGTGGTCCGTCACTACCTTGATTTAATGGGCTTGAAAGTAAGGCCGGAGCCTCCGGGCTGACACCACCAATGCGAAGATCAACTTTTCTAAGATCGGGTACCGGAGCTCTGCCTTCTTCAGCACTCGGCTGACATAATAGATAGGGAACTGTTTCTTCCCCTCCTCCCGGATTAATACGGAACTTACTGCTTCGGACCCTACCCCCAGGTACAGGGATAGGTCTTCTCCGGGCCTCGGTCCCTGGAGCAGAGGGGTTTGGGTGAGCTGTTCTTTCAGAGCCTGGAAGGCTTCCTCGCACTCCCGGGTCCATTCAAACTTCTTGTTGCCCCGCAGTACCTTGAAAAAAGGTGCACACTTTTCTCCCGCCTTGGAGAGGAACCTGCTGAGCCCAGCCAACTTCCCTGTAAGGCTCTGAACCTCCTTCGGATTCCTTGGCGATCCCAACTCCATCACCGCCTTAACCTTGTCCGGGTTAGGCTCCACTCCCGCGGGGGTGAGCAAGTGGCCTAGGAACTTTCCTCGGCTCGCTCCGAAGACGCACTTCAAGGGATTGAGTTTCATCTTGTACCGCCGCAGGGTCCCGAACGTCTCCTCAAGGTCTTGGAGGTGAGACCCAAGGTCTCGGATCTTCACCATGAGGTCATCAACATAAACCTCCAAGTTTCTTCCCTTCTGCTCGCGGAAGACTCTGTCCATCATCCTTTGGTATGTGGCTCCTGCATTCTTGAGCCCGAACGGCATCATCTTATAACAGTAGCACCCATCCCACATGATGAAGGAGACATCTTTGATGTCTGGGGGGTGCATGCGGATTTGATGGTAACCTGAAAAAGCATCTAAAAAAGACATCACAGGAAAACCGACGGCTGAGTCAACCAGCGAGTCGATTCTAGGCAGGGGGTAAGAATCCTTGGGGCATGATTTATTAAGTAAAGAAAAGTCGATACACATCCTCCATTTACCTCCTCCCTTTTTCACCATAACGACGTTGGAGACTCAGCCTGGATACTGGATCTCCGATACAAAGCCTGCCTGCAGGAGCTTGCTCACCTCTTCGCGGATGGGTCCTTCCAGCTTGTCGGCGATGGCCCTCCTCTTCTGGCGGATGGGGCGGGTGCCGGGGTCGAGGTTGAGGCGATGGAAAGCCACATCTGCGTCGATCCCGGGCATTTCCGCGGCGCTCCAAGCAAAGACGTCTACGTTCTTCTGTACGCAAGCCAGAATCTCTGCTTGATCTTCCGGGTTGAGACCTCCGCTGACCCGGACCTTCTCCACCACCCCCAACCGGGTGGTGACCTCGAGCTCCACGACCTCGTCCACAGCCTCCAACCGGTGTTCTAACCAAGCCCTCTCCTCCTCGGCACAAGTGAGAGCCTGGGTTCCTTCCTCGACCTCCTTCTCTACCAACATCAGCTCCTACACCCCCTCCTGGGCCTTCTCTTCTTCTTCCTCTCCTTCCACCCGGGGTCCCTCAGCTACCCCTTCCTGGGCATGGACTTCATCTCCCTCCCTCTTCTCCTCGGCTACCTCCTTACCTCCGGCTTCGGCCGCCTCCTCCATCATCTTATCCCACTCCTCAGCTTCTCCCATCCAGGAGATGTTGTTGACAGCCGTTACGTAGCATTGCCTTGCCACCTTGGGATCCCCCCTGATCCGCACCTGAACCCCTCCATCGTTGAATTTAAGGCATTGATGAAAGGTGGAGGGGACACAGCGGAACGCGCTGATGAGCGGCCATCCGAAGATGGCGCTGTAGCTGCTTGGAGCGTCCACTATGACAAAACGGCAGTTCTGGACTGCCCACCCAGGGTTACATGAAGTCCTACTCCCCCTTCTACTTCTTTCCTCTCCCCCGAGAATCCAAACAGAGGGCCATCCGAGGCCAACACCCTTCTGGGTTCCACCTCCATCTTGTCAAATGCCTTCTTGAAGATGACGTTGACCGAACTCCCGTTATCAGGATTCAGGAGACGGTGAAGTTCTCGATCGCCGTCTGAATGACCAGCGCATCGCAGAACGGATCCTCATAGCCTGGCATGTCTTTCTGGGTGAAGATGATTTTTTCGGCCGGGGGCGGAGTGGTGGAGGTCGAAGCCACGCTCCGGCGGTAGATGGTATGGAGGCTAGCCTTGCGGGTCGCCTCCACCCCTACCCCCCCATGGATCACCCCGATCCCTCCTCTACTTCCCATATCGGCTCTATCCTCACACCTTTCCTCATCCTCCTCTCGAGGTTCGACCTCCACGATCCTTACTGGCTGTTACTGCGGCGGCGCGGGCACTCTGCCCCTCTTTACTTCCAGGAACTCCGGATAGGTGTCCGTCGAGTGACCTTCCACATCATGGAAGATACAATATGGCAACGTCACTTCCCCTGCATCGGCCTCTGCCACCATATTCCTTCTCCTCCTAGCGGCTGTCGTCTCCACCTCTCCTCCCCTTCCTCTTCCTCTTCCTCTTCCCCATCCAATTGCCATGGCCTGTTGGGGAGGGGGAGGCATTTGAATCGGACCTTGCCTCCACCCTAACTGGGGGGGCCTCCATTGACCTCCGACGTGGTTACCCCTTCCTGGGCCGTAACCCCTTCCCTGCCCTTGCATTCCTCCACCTTGCGGCCTCCATTCCCCCTGCGGGGCCCGGGGCTCTTCCCTTCTCCTGGCCTCCTACTGCCTCACCTCCGGCTCACTGAGCTTTTCTAGCCTCTTGGTGAGCTCTGGATTGTCTTCCTCACTCGCGACTTCCTCCGACACCCTCTCCATCAGCTCTTCATAGGAGACGGGGGCTTTTCTCTTCAGCGCCATCTTGAAGAAACTCTCTTTCAACCCGACCATGAAGGCGAGTTGGAGTGCAAACCCAGGCATCTCCTGATTGAGCTGCACTTCCTCCTGGAATCGATCGGCATACTGAGCCAGCGACTCCCTGGGTCCCTGCTTCACTGCGAAGAGGGAATCAGCGTCCTTCTTCCTCTTTTTTGAGGTCGAGAACCTCAGCAAAAAACTTCAGCGCAAATCCTCGAACGAGTAGATTGACCCTGCAGGGAGGAGATGGAACCAGTCCCTGGCCTTCTCCTTGAGGGTGACGGCAAAGAGCCGACACTTGAAGGAATCTGACATCGGCCTGATGGAGACCGAGTCTTCGAAACTCTGCAGGTGCTGGACAGGGTCATCTCTACCGTTGTAGTACACCCGATCCCATTCTCCAAATCCCCCAGGGGCGGGTGCGGAAAGCACCAGCTCGCAAAAGGGGCTTCTCCCTCCTGTCACTTTTCCTGGCTCCACTCGCCCCCCGAGCTCACTCGCCAAACTTGAGCTCGCCGGGACTGTGCTCGCGAGGGCGGTGATCGCCTGAACCACCCCGACTATCGCCGCTTCCTCTTGGCGCGCACTCGCCTGTGTCGCGCTCGCTGGCACGGAGCTTGCCATCACTGAGCTCGTCGGCACGGAGCTCGCCGGACTGGCGAACAACACTCGCCCTTCCTTGCCCTGACCTAGACCAACGGCAACTTCCTTTCCAGCCCTTCCCGCTGGTGCCTCCTCGCCGACTGTTGTAGTGGGAGGGGGAGCCCGAGGGGCTGGGGTCGCAAACTCGCTTCGCAGAGCTGTGACCGTGAACCCTAAGGTGTCGAGCACCTCCTTCCTGAACTCTGCGAGCATTCTGTCCATCGCCTCCTGAGGTGTCTCGCCGAACTCCTCGCCTTGCTCTTCATCGCCCGCCATGTCCCTTCTCCGGGACTTTCTTGAACCAGCCACACTCCACGCTCACTGCACCAAAATGTTGAAACCGATTTCTCGGTTTCTTGTGGAGCTCGGGGCCCTCAACGAATTGAGGGGCGACTAGCCCTTACCGGTCCCTCGGAAGAGGTAGGCAGATAACTCGGACAAAGAACAAAGACCCTGGTCTCAGCAAGGAGGTCCCTCCACTAACCCGGAAGATCGTTGAGCGCTTCCCCTCCCAAGCCAAAGCTAAGACACGGGCACCTTGGAGAGCTAGAGAGCCCAAACCAAAGCAACCTATGGAGAGAGGAAGGATCAAAGATTCTGAAACCGGTCCTCTTCCAAGGTGCCCTTTTAAGGTCTATTTATAGATTTTGGTTTTGTGGACTTTCAATAGCCAACTCCCGCTGTCCATTCTTACTATCCGCACCCTAGATTGGTCTACTAACAGCCAAACTCCGCTGTTTGGAGGGGCTATCCGCAGACCACCAGGAGTTTTCTGGTAAAAGACCACCCCAAGTACCGGCGAACCAGAGACCCTTGACCTGTTCTAGCGAACACGGGGCTCGCCAAAATGTCTGGCTGGCTCGCCTGCCTAGCGAACTCCTTCGACTGACTGGCACGCCTGCCTCTAGGGCTCGCCTCCCGAACCGCTCCTTAGCGAGTCAGGCTCGCCAAAATGGCTAACTGTACCCTAGAAATGGCTATTTGCACCCCAAGGTCCCGGGCCTTTCTAGCGAACTCCTTCGACCGGCTGGCTCGCCTGCCTATAGGGCCTCTCGCTCTTCTTGGGCTTGCCCCACCTGGCTCGGCCATCCCAGGCTCGCTCCCTTAGGTATGCGAACCGGGGACCCTTCCCGGCGAATATCAGGGTTGTACACCTTGAGTAGGAGAGCCGGTACATCTGGATCGGAGCCCTGAGTGATGGCTATGGAGCTGGTGAAAATGTTAGAGGATATGGAGATCACATTGGTATCCAGGGACGAGCCTGGGGTCTACAGAGAGAACATAGCTGCCCTGAGCATTACTTGTGACATCCGACACCGCATCAGGACACATCAGAGACAGGGTGCAGCACTGGAGCCGTTATTCAGACTCCTGGGAGGGGGCAGCTCAGGAGACTACTCATTACAGGACAACCTTGTTCATTTTTGGGTAAGCATATACAAACCTGCGGGAGCTGGGATCCGGGAGGACATACTGAGAGAGGCTCCCTGCACCAAGTATTTGGTACATCCCAGAATCGTCAAGATGTATGCCGATCTGCGAATGACAATGATTTGGCCAGGTGTGAAGAGGGATGTCACCTATTTTGTCACCCACTGTGAGGTGTGCCAGAAGGTGATGGCAGAGTGTAGGTGCCCCGCTGGGTTGTTACAGCCATTACCAATCCCCGAGTGGAAGTTTGAAGATATATCCCTGGATTTCGTTCACGGTCTGTGATGAGTACTTTTTGTACTCATCTTTTAGTATAATTTTAATATAGTTTTAAAATGAATTTATATAATTTATATGTATTTTCTTATTTAATATGTTCCCTTTTAATTTTATAAACTAACTTAAGCATTTTCTGTGTTTTTAAGGATTTCTGGGCATTTTGAGCAAAATTGTCAAGTTCACGCCCAAGGTCACGGGCGTGACCAAGGGCGTGACAGCCAAAGATGTGTTCCAGACCTGCTACCGCCACGCCAGGCCAATTCTGTGAAGTTTCGCCAAGTACACGCCCCAGGTCACGGGCGTGACCCTATGTCACGGCCGCGACCCGCTGAGAGAATCAGAACCGCTGAGATCAAGCCTGCCACGTAAATTAAAATTACACACCCCAGGTCACGGGCGTGACCATGGGGCGTGACATCTAGTACACGGGCGTGACTCATCCAGCGCCATTTCCCGCCGAAGCTTCCCGCCAGCAGGAAGTTTTAAAGATTACACGCCCTAGGTCACGGGCGTGACGCGTCCGAAACGCCTGCATTAAAGCCAGAACGCGCCCTCTCCGCACCAACACCGATCACGCCCCTTACACGCCCTTGGTCACGGGCGTAACCAAGGGCGAGTAACCTCAATTTTGCAGCTATAAAAAGCCAGCTCCAGCAGATGTTTAAGGAGGAATTTTAGAGACAAATTTTTAGGATTAGAACTTTCTTTTCATGTTTTATTTTCATGTTTTAGTAGTTCTTGTAATCCTCTTTATTTATGCAATTTGTATTTTCAATTAAATAGTTTGTAGCTTCCTTTTCATAGTTTATAATTTCTTTTATCAATAAAATAGTTTTATTTACTCTTTCTTCTCTTTCTTCATTGTTTTATTTTCTTTTTACAAACTAACTCAAAGTTGTAATTGATAAGATAATAGAGATTTTCTTGAAGTAATAGTACTCAACCGCCCCGAGCCTAATATGACCTTGGTTTTTATAACCTATACTACATTCGATACGGTACACTTTTAGTTGTTGTTTGTCGATATAGTTTTGCGCATCAAGTTTTTGGCGCCGTTGTTGGGGACATGGTTGATATTTCGAAAAAAGAAATATCTATTAATTTTTTCGTTCTCTTTCTTCTCCCCCTTCTCTTAAAAATTAAAAAAAAATTAAAAAGCGTAATCTAAATTCTCGGAAAGGACGCTTTGGGCTTGAATTCCCATCACAACCTCTAGTACCTTGCGAACCCTTCACCGGGTTGACCTTGGGAAGTCCGGGAAAAACTTAACCCGCTTTTTGAAAAAAAAAAATTATATGAATATTTTTTTTAATACTCTAAAATTCCATTCATTTAAGTGAAAGTTGTTTCCTTTTTTTATTCTTATTATGAAATTAGTAGAAGCGGTCGTTAAAATTACTGTGCTTCGAAACCAAAGTGAGGAATGTTATTATTGTAAAAATTGAACTCTTACAAGCCGCACGAAGACGCCAGTTTACTTGTTATTATTGTGGTGCGGCTCATCAAAGTGAGGAATGTTATTTACATTCATATTCTCAAAATAATTGTTATAAAAATAATTATCCTCAATATTATGCAAATAATTTTGATAATAATTACGTTCATAATTTTTTCTCTTTTCATGAAAATAATTTTTCAAACTTTGATGAAAATGTTTTTCCTAATGAGAATAATTTTTCAGTGTTTAATAATTTTTCGGCGTTTAATAATTGTTCTTCTAGCTCCGAAGTAGATCATTCCTCGTGGCAAGCTCACCCGGATAGTTCTCGGAGCAATGAAGATAAATCTTTAGATCCGAATTTTTGTTTTTCTTCTTGTACACCGCAATTTTCGTTCTCTAATTTTGGGGAATTTCCGCAAATCCAAATAGATACTTCCCCCCAAAATTTAGAGGAAAATATTATTTCGTCTAGTGTTTTTTCTAATTTTCGCGAGAATAATTCTTCGGCTTCTAATAATTTTTCTTCTAGCCCCGAAGTAGATTATTCTTGGTGGCAAGGTCACCTGGATAGCATAAAGACGGGAAAAAGAAAGCGCTTTTGGGAGGCACCCCTTGCTTATCTTTAATTTAATATATTTTCCTTAAAGTTTCTTTTCTTTCAAGTGTTCTTCATACTTAGTTTTAAACATTGGGGACAATGTTTAATTTTAAGTATGGGGGTGTAGCTTAGCATTCATTGTATTTTTATTGAAAAAAATAAAAAAAAAACCCTATAAAAATTATAAAAATCTAATTCCTTGGAAAGGGCGCTTTGGGCTTGAACTCCCATCACAGCTCCTAGTACCTTGCGAACCCTTCACCGGGTAGCCCTCGGAAAGTCCCAGAAATAATATTTATAAAAATAATAATAATAAATACGCCTAGCCTTGTTGTTTTTAATTTTCTAGAAATTTAGTTTGAGGTTTGATTATAAGTATTCTTACATTTTTTATTTAGCTAATATTTTGTTTTATCAGAATTTGTTAAATTTAAATTTGAAGTAATTTGGTTTTAAGAAACATTTTATGTTTTTAATTCAATTAGAGAATTTATTTAGCACTACTTCTCCGTTTGATTTTAAATAGCTTCACTTTGTGGTAAATTGGCTAAATATCTCTAGATTTCTATTATATTCTCTTTTAACTTTAAGATCTTAGGAAATTTCATTCCACTAAAAATTTGCTATCAAAATAGTTTAATTTATAAACTAGAAGTATTTTGTTACCCTTACCCTTTGTTGGCAAATAAAAAAATGTAGAAAAAGATCATATGTCATGGGAATAAGAGGATAAAATTCATTATCCCCTAAACATATGCACCCAAAATCATTTAAAAGATTATATGTCATAAAGTAAGAGGATAAAATTCATTACTTTTGAAGAGAATTTTTAATATGGCATGAAAAATAAGAGGATAAAATTCATTATTTTCCTAAACATATACAATTTCGTTTTCAAATAAGGTGAGAGGATAAAATTCATCACCTTTATTTTAGTATCTCTTCATTTTGCCATTTCGTTTAAACCCATCCCGAGCCAATTTCATTATTTCTAGTCCTAAATTAAATTATTAAGAGAGTAATATTTGGTAGATGTCTTTTCCTTAAGTTTCTTTTATGTTAAAGTGTTTATAATTTCAATCTAATTTTGTTGGAAAATTTTTATAATTTCGACTGCTAAATAGTTATCTTGAGAAGTAGTTAGCTAAACAAATTTCTCTTTTTAAATTATCAACATAACTTATGACTTAATTCTTGAATTCCAAAAATTTGCTTTTGACTTATTCTTGGTTTAATAAAATTTTAATCAATTAGAAATAATATCGATGTCTTGTAATTCTTTCCTCACTCTTTTGCTCTGGAATAGCAAAAGCTCAAGTATGGGGGTGTTTGATGAGTACTTTTTGTACTCATCTTTTAGTATAATTTTAATATAATTTTAAAATGAATTTATATAATTTATATGTATTTTCTTATTTAATATGTTCCCTTTTAATTTTATAAACTAACTTAAGCCTTTTTTTTCAGGATTTCTGGGCATTTTGAGCAAAATTGTCAGGTTCACGCCCAAGGTCACGGGCGTGACCAAGGGCGTGACAGCTAAAGATGTGTTCTAGACCTGCTGCCGCCATGCCAGGCAAATTCCGTGAAGTTTCGCCAAGTAGACGCCCCAGGTCACGGGCATGACCCAATGTCACGGCCGCGACTCGCTGAGACAAATCAGAACCGCTGAGATCAAGCCTGCCACGTCAATTAAAATTACACGCCCTAGGTCACGGGCGTGACCATGGGGCGTGACATCTAGTACACAGGCGTGACTCATCCAGCGCCATTTCCAGCTGAAGCTTCCCGCCAGCAGCAAGTTTTAAAGATTACACGCCCTAGGTCACGGGCGTGACCTAGGGCGTGACGCGCCTGAAACGCCTGCATTAAAGACAGAACGTGCCCTCTCTGCACTAGCACCGATCACGCCCCTTACACGCCCTTGGTCACGGGCGTGACCAAGGGCGTGTAACCTCAATTTTGCAGCTATGAAAAGCCAGCTCCAGCAGATGTTTAACGAGGAATTTTAGAGACGAATTTTTAGGATTAGAACTTTCTTTTCATGTTTTATTTTCATGTTTTAGTAGTTATTGTAATCCTCTTTCTTTATGCAATTTGTATTTTCAATTAAATAGTTTGTAGCTTCCTTTTCATAGTTTGTAATTTCTTTTATCAATAAAATAGTTTTATTTTCTCTTTCTTCTCTTTCTTCATTGTTTTATTTTCTTTTTGCAAACCAACTCAAAGTTTTAATTGATAATATAATAGAGATTTTCTTGAAGTAAGAGTACTCAACCGCCCCGAGTCTAATACGACCTTGGTTTTTATAACCTATACTGCATTCGATACGGTACACTTGCCGTTGTCGTTTGCGGATATAGTTTTACGCATCAGTCTTCCTCGCTCTCGCTCCAGGAATGAATCTGTGTGGGTAATTGTGGATCGTCTGACAAAGGTCGCCAGGTTCATACCGATGAGGAAGGACACACACATCGATGTGTTAGCAAGACTCTTTGCCGAGCAGTTCGTTCGATATCATGGAGTGACCAAGACTATCATTTCGGACCGTGATGGTCGTTTCACCTCCAAGGACTGAAAACGGTGCAAGCTTATTTGGGCTCTTGCTTGAATTTTAGCACGACCTTCCACCCTCAGACGGATGGCCGGTCAGAGCGGATGATTAGGACTTTGGAAGATCTGTTCCGCCTATGTGTTCTAGATCGAGGAGATTCTTGGGAGAGGATTCTTCCCTTGGTGGAGTTCTCTTACAATAACAGTCATCAGGCAAGCAATGACATGGATCCTTATGCGGCGCTTTATGGAAGGAGGTGCAAGACACCTTTATCATGGGTCCAAGATGAGGACCCAAAGGCATTGGGGGTGAAATTCATTGATGATACCAATGAAATGGTCAGATTGATTCGAGACCTCATGCTCGAGGCACAGAGCCGACATGCCAAATATTATGACGCGAAGCATAGGGCAGTGGAGTTTCAGGTGTGCAGCAAGGTGTTCTTGAAGATCTGGCCCGTGCATGGAGTGTCTCGTGTTCGGGGAAGGAAGAAGCTCAGTCCTCGCTATGTGGGGCCGTATACCATCCTGGAGCGGATTGACCCCTTAGTCTATCGGTTGGATCTGCCATCGGAGTTGGAGAATCTGCATGGCGTCTTCCATGTATCCTCCCTTCGGAGGGTATTACTTTGCCCTGATCAGCATGTTCCAGCTGCGTCGGGCCCTGTGGGAACCGACAAATCTGTCTGGCTGGAGCCTGTGTGCATAGTGTGCTCTTGGAAAGGCATAGGATTCTCAGAAAAATCAGAAGGAAAGTCTGATTTGGGTGCTTATATGATTTTCCCGCTACCGCAGGCGCTATCCACTAGCGCCTGGCGCTAGATTAGAGTCGGTACCGCTCTAATATACTACCGCTAGCGCTAGAGCTACTGCCTGTGCTAGCATTTATCGATGAATCTCTTGAGTTCAACAGGGTTCGTCGAAATGCATTCGCCGGAACACATTCGCCGAAAAAGCTACTGCTAGCGCTAGAGCTATCGCCGACGCTAACTTGTATCGACGAATGCCCTTGATGCTTTCGTCGATACACACAAGTCCCTTCGTCGATATGCTACATTCGTCTATAGAGCTACTGTCGGCGCTAGCACTAGCGCCTGGCGCTAGCTCCTTAGCTTCAGAACACTTGCATTTTCTTTGCACATTAAAATTGGGGTCTTACAATTCTTCCACCCTTAAAAGAATTTCGTCCCGAAATTCTAACAATGCAAATAATAAAAAAGATATAAAATATGACTTGTACCTCAACGGAACAGCTTGGGGAAATCCTCACGCATGGTTTGCTCGCGCTCCCATGTAAGCTCCTCACGACCGTAGTTATTCCGGAGCTGTTTGACATCAGTGTTTTCGATGCAAATATGCATGACCAACGTCTTCAACCCATCATTGACTGGCACCTAACTAGCCACAAGCACTTGGCTAGGCTCTGGCACAGCTTTCCTCTACACCAATATGTGAAACACATCGTGCAAACTGCTCAAATCCATCGAAAGGGCGAGCCGATAGGCAGCTTCGCGGACACGCTCCAGTATCTCAAACGGTCCAAGGTATCTTGGACTCAGCCTTTTCAAGCGTCGAATCCTGGAAACACCCTTGAAAGGTTTGATCTTGAAATATACCCAGTCGCCCACGACGAACACAACATTTCTGTGCTTGGCGTTGTAGTATTTTGCCTGCCTATCCTGCGCCACCAACAATCGCTCCCGGATTGTTCGAATAGTCGAATTTGCATCTTCGACTTCCTTCCGCTTAAACAGCTTTGTCTCGCCAGTCTCGGCCCAAGCGAAGGGAGTACGGCAAGCTCGACCGCAGAGGGCCTCGAAGGCTGCCATCATTATACTTGACTGGTAACTGTTATTATAAGAGAACTCGAGCATGGAAAGATGATCTTCCCACTACTTACCAAAATCCAGGATGCACATGCGGAGCATATCCTCCAAAGTTCTGTTAGTACGTTCAGTCTGTCCATCCGTTTGAGGGTGGAAGGCAGTACTAAACTTCAATTTGGAACCAAAAACTGGTGGATTAGCTTCCAATCTTTCGAAGTAAAGCGCCCATCTCGGTCACTTACGATGCTACGGGGCTCACCGTGCAAATGTACAATACTATCAACATATAGCTTTTTTAATTTCTCCACTGAATTGTCCTTCCGGTTTGGAATAAAGTGGGCTACCTTCGTCAAGCGATCCACGATCACCCAAATAGCATCATTCTCACTCTGCGATCTCGGCAAACAGTGCACGAAATCCATCAAAATGTCAACGAATTTCCATTCTGGTAAAGTCCTCAGTCGATAGCCACCTAACGCCAGCGTCAGCACTAACACGCAGCCTTTGTATGTCGACTTGACACCTTGTTGAACAGATTAAGGCGATATATTCTAGTCGATATCGCTAACGCTAGCGTTAGCACGAAGCCCGACGTTAGATCCTGCTTCCAGAAATCTTGCTTTCTTCAAGTGGAAAAACCTGGGGTGTTACATAATTGCTGGAAAATAATTTATTTAAGAACAGTGAAGAATGTGGCTATTCCTCATGAATATTAGTGTTTGTGGTTGACATATGGTTCTGTAGGATTTGCATAATGAGCTCATGTTCACATGATTTATCGCCCTCCAAGATATGATATATTATAGTTTTTTACTTCATTTTACTACTAATTGGAAGATGGAGCATGTATTACAAATTTTCATTCATATAATATTGAAATTTTGTTTACCTTGCTCTGAATCGTAACTCTAAGAAGTGTTCAATTTGTTTGTGGTTTTATTTCTTTTTGGGGATGGTGAGGAAGAATTAATTATTTCAGCAATGCGATAAGTAAGCTAGAAAAGGCATTGAATTATTTAACATTAACGAGTGTACTGATATATTTTATGTAGTAAATATCATAAACAGAATTTATCTCAATACTCAAAACTTCCCTTTTGGCAATTAGGCTTCGTTTTTCAAACTTGTTTTTAGACAAATGAAAATATGCTACAAGAAGACAATTCGTATGTGATTAGAGGAGTAAATAAGGCAGAGGATGTTTCTCCAATCAATCTAAATTATAAAATCCCAGAGGATGTTTCTCCAAGCATTTTACTGATGTCGATGTGCCACTCAGAACTAATGCTCTTAGGAGCGGAGGATATAGTCAGATCCCGCGGCGGTAACATGATTAATCTGCCATAAAAATTATTTAGGTTCAATGAATTAGACCAAACTCCTTGTAGAGGAGACCTCTCCTCTACTGATGAGCAAATAAGGCAGACATTTGCTTTTCAACAAAAAGTGTATCACATCATATTCTTCTTAAAAATCACTTACAAAAACATAGCAAAACCAGTCACAGTTAATTTCTGAACAAATGTACATCAGATGTACAAAATAAGATTTTAGAAAAAAATTACAACAAAACTGAAAAGTTTGAAGAATAAAATGAAGAACTGAATTCATAAGTTTAAAATCTATGCTTCTCTGAGGATCAATCAAATGACAACAAGACAAGCTGAGAAGGTCTGCATATTCAAGCAACAGCTGGTTTTTTTTTGGACTTTTTATTTATAAAAGTTGTGAATAAAATCACATTTATAAAAGCAGAATAGCAACGAGATCATTAGCCATAAATTTCCTATTTATACATTATTGGCTTCAGAAGCCAACCGCAGAACCATCAACAAATGTGGTATCACAGGAAAACAATTCTTCAAAGCAAATATCCATGTCCAGGTTAAGCAGGGCGCAAATATCATCATCGCCCACGGCCTCCAGGGCGGACACCCTCTCGTGAACCTCGTCTAGAATGCGAGTCATACTATGTACCTCTTCTAGGATTCTTAACGGCGGCGGCGTTGGCGTCGGAGGCGGCGGCGAAAGCACGGGCGAGGGAACCTCAGCGCTGGCGCCGCGGTATCGTGAAGCTACGCGGCGGAATGAGGAGATGTCCTCCGGCCAGATGTGTAAGGCTTGGGTTTCCGGCGAGAAGGATGCGAGGAGAACATCGACGCCGCACAGGGTGGAGAGCTCACGAGCCTTTTTCTTGACCCCTTTCATTCTGCTCCAGTAGGTTGCGATGCGCGCTTGACGATCCTCCCGATACTTGATCTCAAGCCTCGCACGACCCATTACTTCTCGATGGGTTCTGTTCCACAGACGCAGGGGGGAAGACAGAGGAATGAACCCCGCTGAGTTCTAGCCGGCAAAGAACGACTGGGACGTGAGGATGATCGGAAGAGAAAACAGAGAAGGAGAAAAGGATGAGAAAGAAATGATCGGAATCATGATTATATACACAAATGTTACCGTTGTATAGCTGTCTTATTTTTTGGCGCGATATTTAGAATTCAAAAATATATGCTTGATCCAACGCAACCCCAAAATCCATGAATGGCTGATGATATCAAGCGGAGCACAGATCATAGCAATTGTAAAGAAGTGTGAAGAGATATAAGTTTTGAAGAAACATCATATTATTGTGATGAAAAGAAATGCCACCCTCTATTTTGTACCATGTTTTTCCATTCAAGGGGGCATCGAGCGAAGGCCGGGGATGCGGTCGCCAGGCCCACTGCTTGTGGGACACGGTCAGCGGCAGAGATGCTATCGTTGCTATACTCTCGGGTAGCCCGCGCAAGATTACTTATTATAAGGACATAAATACCATGAATAACATCTACGTTTACTACGGCTCATCATTCCTCTAGAGGCCCACGACAAGGAGACACTCTATAAACTTATATCTTTATCGATCATTGTATACTAGATGCATAACAAATGTTCTATAAACATATTTCTTTAAGTGAAGTCTTATTTTTTGAATCATATCAAAATTGACTTAAAATGTCAAATTCCTTGTTTGTTTGTGAAACTTGATATTCAACAAAGCAAATAATGAGTATAATCATGATAATTCTATATTGGTTGCACATTACTAGGATGCATGTATCAGAAAGTGAACAAAGGGAGAACAACATGTTCATCTTTTTTTTTGGGGGGGGGGGGGGGGGGGGGTTGGTGCGCATTAAACTTATTAAAAATGAGAGAGATCAAGTTTATTGGAACTATCATTGCCAAATGTTTTATCCAGAACTTAACGCTTGTCGTCAATGGAGGACTCGACCTTAACATATTAGAGAACTTGAACACTTTTTGCAACAATAATGATGTATGGAGATGCTGGCCTGAAGAGTCATTCTGCTCCAAATTCTTGATAGACAAATAATTCAAAAGATTAATAGCCAAAAATCTTTCACAACAATAATGTTATCTATGAGAAACTTAGAACAAAATAACAATATATCTTAAAGAAGGAAAACAATTGTAATTTGCAATTCTAAAAGTTATGCCAAATGATAGAAATCAAGTAAACACAAAAGAGACATGATTATATTATATGGAAAAAGTGTTTACATAAATTTGATTTCTATATCGCTAGAAATCCGAGGCGTACAAATGTAAATTTCTTTTCCTTTTCTATACCGACTTATATCCCCACAAACTGGTTGGCTTTAGCCTATCCTTCCCCGGATAAGGCCTCAAGCCGCTCTAGCCAATCCTTCCTGGATATGGCCTCAAGCCCCCTAGATCAAATCACCTAGAACTAGTCGCCAACACTAGGCGAATTTTCCCCTAAGTCCTACCCAGACTTAGTCGCCAACACAAGGCGAATTAACTTAGCGATTACAAAAAAATTATGGAATGAAAATAAATATAGCAATAATGAAACTCCCTATATGAGATCTTTGAAGATGAGGATGAATGATCGCTGTAGCATAAGCGAGGTTGAAGCGATCGTTCTTCGGATGTAGCGTGGTGGCTTCCTTCTCCAGAAATCCTCTTTGAGTTTGAGTGGGAGATGAACTTTCGGCAGGGTAGCAGCTCTGGAAATATGGCACAAGTAATCTCTCTGGAAGCACTCACTCAAAACGAGAGAGAGCCCATCATTTTATAGAACTTGGAGATAGCGCCTGCGTTAGCTCCTAGTGCCTGCGGTAGCGTTTGTGTGGAGCGGTTGCAAAACTGTCGGCGGCGTGGAGCTGTGCACGAACTTGAGATAGCGCCTGGCGGTAGCGGATGCGAAACCGTCGGTGGCGTGGCAGAACAAACTTTCATCGAACGGAATTTTTGTCGAACGAAGTTTTCGTCGAACGGAGTTCCACATTCGTCGAACGGAAATATTCGTCGAACGGAGTTCCACATTCGTCGAACGGAAATTTTTGTCGAACGGATTTCCACATTCGTCGAACGGAGCTTCAAGTTCGTCGAACGAGCTAGCGCCTGGCGGTAGCGCTAGCGCTGGCGGCAGCGCATTGTTTGAGATTTTTGAATTCAGCAGCTTTCTACCTGTGGAGTATTGCACATATAGTTCCTGCACACTATAAACACACGACAAGCAAGATCAAATACAATTTGGGATTTGTTATTCTCAAACAAAGGGATGTGACACACATGTCCAACAATCTCCCCCTTTTGATAATAACAAATCCACTTAGCAAGAAATCAACAATAGTGTTTATAGTATAAGATAAGCAAGATGATAGTGCAACTATAGTATATAATAAACATGATAATGTGCATACTCCCCCTATCTTAATGCCCCCCTACATAAATGCAATTTATGTTTTACTCCCCCTAAATGATAGATTACATGAATTATTCTCCCCTTAATCTTCTATATTTCTCCTATATAGATTTCTTCAATTAATCTCCCCCTTTTGGTATGATCAAAAGAAGGTGGGGTGAGGGTAGTAACGAAGCATAATTATCGAGCTTTTGTAATATATGAAATGATAAAGAGTTTAAGCATAGTATATATAAGAGATTTCAAATAAAAAGATAAGAGTTGTAAGCAAGCAGAAGATTATAAGAAACATCTTTTTGTAAGCATGAAAAAGCATAAGTAAAAATGTGAGTTTTAGTTCAAAATTGAAAGATGTTTTAACCTTTTTTTTGAAATCTCAAAGTTTTTCATAGAAATACCAAACATGAAATGAACATATCAATGTGAGATTATACTACAATGTTACTTAATTTTAAGTTCAAGAGATACCAAAATATTGTAGAGATCATGCTAGGTTATCTAGTGCATTTCTTATATAAAGAGTAGTATAGATAAAACATTAGAATCCAATACTCATGAGAAGAAGTGTTATGAAAGATAATGATGTGCACATGAGTGTATTTTGGGCAATGTTAACAATTAATTTAAATCAACAAAATACAAGACATATGTAAAGTAAAGTGCACAATAAAACATAAGTAAATTACTTTCACACACTTTTAATGCACACAATTTTTAACAAAGTGGTGTAATAACCAAGGTTTGCACAAGACACTTTACTATTCTTTCCAAGGTGCTCAACCTAACAATGCTTATGAAGACTTATCAGGAGGTTCAAGTAGTGCTTGGTGGAGTTATATTTGTCTACATATATAAATTTTTTTTTTCATATTTGTGAGACAACATTCTCCGAATACACTTGTTTTGCAAACCCAAATTTTTTACTTAACCACTTTTCTAAATTTGATAAGTGCAATTCAAATGTAGTGTAGGCAAATAAACGTATGCAAGTTTTAATTCATTGTACAAATACAATACACAAGCAAGCATTTTTATATTTAAACAACACATGTTGATTACCAAAATAAGTGAGTGAAAGGTATCATTATCAATCATAATACATTTACTCATACTTAGAGGCATGCTAAGCTTGGTTCTACACATATTTTTCAATACAATTGATGCACATTAAATAGATATATCAAAGCATGATAAACAAAATAATGTTTATAGAAATTTGAAGGAATAAATTTTAACATTGTAAATAATTCTAAATAATAGAATTCATTCATGCTTGATATTAGCAATAACGATCATACAGTTTTTTTGTTGTTTTGAAATTTTTTTAATGAAATAAACACAGAAAAATCACACAAACATATTTTTGTATTTTTGAATTTTGAATTTTTGTAGTTGATTTTCAAAATATGAATAAAACAAAAATAAAATAGTCAGAAACACAACAAATAAGTAGTACATATCAACTAACATATTTTTGTAGATTTTTAAAAATTTTAAAAATTAGAAAAATTAAATACCTACGCTAGCGCCGACGCTAGCGTTAGCGCTGGAAACAGTACACGATTTTGTAAGAATTTTAAAAATCTGATTTTTGATATTGATTAGGGGTCTTAAGAGTAGTCTTATGCAGAAATTATGTAATATTCAGAGATGTTTTGATTGCTCAAATTGCATAAAACATTAGCGTTTTACATGTTATTCATCCTAAGATGTCTAAGACTCCTAATTCCAATCTTAATATTTTAAACCTTGCATCGGGAAGAGGTTTAGTAAATATATCAGCAAGTTGAGAGTCCGTGCCAATGAAACTAATCCTTACATTTTCCTTTTTAATGTGATCCCTTATGAAATGATGACGCACATTTATATGTTTGGATCTAGAGTAGTGTACCGGATTATTTGTGAGATCAATGACACTTTTGTTGTCACATTTTAATTCAATAAGTTTTAGATGAAAACCAAAGTCCTCTAAAGTTTGGCTCATCCATAGTGCTTATGCACAACAACTCCCTAATGCAATGTATTCGGCCTCCGTGGTGGAGAGTGCAACCGAATTTTGTTTCCTACTAGACCATGCAACTAATGAAGGTCCTAGAAAATGACAAGTATCACTAGTGCTGTGAAATTTTCTCGGACCTTGTGAGAGCAAGCAGGAATAACAACTAGAGTTACAAGCCAAAACAACCAGAAACAATATTGGGCAAACAAACGATCTTTATTGATTTGCAATCTTCAATTACAGGGCAAGACATGCTTGACGAGACATGATTTCGTCAGCACAACACTCCAGAACAAAATATAGAGAAGAAACTGAAAAACTTCAGACCGCATAGCCCGCGCGACCTCCACTGCACAGTCCGCGCGACCTCCCCTGCGATCTCTGACAGTTGCTAGACCGCAACACCCTGCCGATCTCAGAACACCACCAAACCGCTGCACAGACCGCTCCCTGCTTCCGACCTCCTGATCTTCCCGAACTCCAGTAACACAACTCCAAGCCGCAGACCGCCCGAACACTTTTAGAAGAAGAGGTGATCGCTGCTGCCCACACTATCCGCAGAAGCTGCACAAGAAGAATTCGATCAGAGACCGCCCGGTCAGAAAAACACAGACCGCAAGAACAGAAGCGAACTCAGCTTACACTTGGTGTGTCTATTTGCTGCTACAGTGGCCTCCTATTTATAGGCATGCGACCTGATCCAGTCACCACCCTATGAGATAGGATCACCACCCCTCAGACCGTGTGACCTGACCGGTCAACCCGCGATCAGCAGCCGAACTCCTGCTTCATTTTGGTGAACCCGCCAGCTTCAACATCGACCATGAGAGACCGCTACTCTCACAGCAGATCGCGACTTCAACGAAGATCGCCAAACCGCCCGAAGCTGTTCACCACCTGTGTTCGCACGAGACCGCGAACACAGTCAGTTCGCCATCAGACCGCGAACTCCTGTCCGCATGCTGATCTCCTCCTGAGACCGCGAACAGCAACCAGCTCGCATGTCAGTCTCCTCCTGAGACCGCGAACTGAGACCGCGCGACTAAGACCCTTAGTCCGCGAACTCCCCCAGAAGGCCCGGTCAGCTATCAGACCGCATTCTGAAGAGAACCTGGATCAAGCTGTGCGGTCATACCAGACCGCCACAGCCTAGAAGAGGACAGCCCGCCACGCGGTCACGCACAGACCGCGCGGCTCCACCAGAAGACTTTTGGACAAGACCAGCGGTCAACCCGGGAGACCGCGACTAGGCTCAGATCAGCCAGACCGC
Source organism: Dactylorhiza incarnata (assembly GCA_033032865.1). Taxonomy (NCBI): domain Eukaryota; kingdom Viridiplantae; phylum Streptophyta; class Magnoliopsida; order Asparagales; family Orchidaceae; genus Dactylorhiza; species Dactylorhiza incarnata. The sequence goes on from JAWHQI010001191.1 coordinate 43,028, forward strand.
CGATCCAAACTGCCAAGTCGGCAAACTCGCCAGACCGCCCGACCTCACCCAGACCGCCCAGGTCCAAAAGCCTCCAAACTTCCACTTCAACAATTTCAACACTCCCCCTTGAAGTGGGAAGTTGAAACCAGCCCCAGTAAGCTCCTTAGCCGTGTGAACGGCCCCTTTGCCAGCGCCTTTGTGAAGATGTCTGCAACATTGTCCGCACTCCGCACATGCCCGACCGAAACAGATCCTTCCAGCACCTTCTCCCGTATGAAGTGATGCTCGATCTCGATATGCTTGGTCCTTGCGTGACAAACTGGATTGGTTACCAGTTTGAGAGCACTCTCGTTGTCACCGCGTAGCAGAGTCGGCTCCTGAACCTCCTTGTGGACGTCTCCTACCAATCTCCTAAGCCAGATGGCTTCCTGAGCTGCCAAGGCCGAAGCCTTGTATTCCGCTTCCGTGGTAGAGACCGACACGGAATCCTGCTTCTTGCTGCACCATGATATAGCCGTGGGGCCCTCCATGAAGACGAATCCAGACGTCGACTTCCGATCATCCGAATCTCCCCCGTAGTCAGCATCCATGAACCCGTGCACCTCGAAGTCCGCATCTCTCCTGTACAGGAGACCCATGTCTGAGGTCGCCTTGACATACTTCAGAATGTTCTTGGCCGCTAGCAGATGAGGTACCCGTGGCTCCGCCATATATCGACTCACTCTGCCAACTGCATATGCAATATCAGGCCTCGTGATCGTCAGATAAATCAAGCTCCCAACCAGAGCTCGGAACACCAACGGATCTTGCATGATTCTCCCCTCATCCTTCCTAAGCTTCATAGCTTTATCCAGAGGTGTGGAGGTGCACTTCCCTTCCTTCATGCCGAATCGCTCCACGATTCGCTCCGCATAAACGGCCTGGGTCACCAGCACTCCACCTTCCTTCCTCTGCACCTCGAGTCCAAGGAAATGGTGAAGCTCACCTAAGTCCTTCATCTCGAACCTGATAGATAGCTCGGCCCGAAGCTGCGCTACCTCCTCCTTCGAGTTCCCCGTCACGATCATATCGTCGACGTATAGCAGCACGATGACTTGAAGCTCCCCGCTCTTCTTGACGAACAAGCTTGAGTCTGAGTCTGAAGCACCAAATCCACAGAATAAGAGATATTCTGCGATCTTCCCGTACCACGCCCTCGGCGCTTGCTTCAACCCATACAGGGCCTTCTTCAACTTGCAGACATGCTCCGGAAAATCTTCAGACACAAAGCCTGGTGGCTGGACCATGAAGATATCCTTGTCAATCTCTCCGTACAAGAAAGCGTTCTTGACGTCGAGCTGCCAAATCTTCCATCCACTGAACGCCGCCAAGGCAATAATGAACCGAACTGAAGTCATTTTTGCCACCGGACTGAAAGTCTCCTCGTAGTCTTCACCGTATTGCTGCGAGAACCCTCGAGCTACAGACGAGCCTTGTACCGCTCGATACTACCGTCAGCCTTCTTCTTCAGCTTGTAGACCCATTTGCATGTAACAGGAGTGGTGCCCTTAGGCTTGGGCACAAGAGACCAGGTCTCATTCTTCTCAAGAGCTGCCATCTCTTCTTGCATCGCAACATCCCACTCCTTCACGCCTCTGGCCTTCTCAAAGCTCGACGGCTCCCTCTCATCTAAGGGACCAGCGAAGAAACATGAGACAAAGCTCACTGCGTTTCCTCCTGTATAGCGATCAGGGGCGACGATCGCTCGCTTCGATCTCCTCAGCTCCTTCCCCTGAACCGCATCATCACCTGCTGCTTCTTCCCTAGCTCCTCTTCCAGACGTGCTAGGAGCATTGCTCCCCCTGCTCCTGAACCAGAATCCCCCGTCTCAGAACTAGAAGGAGATGGACCACCTGGTGACACAGGTAGCACCACCTGAAGATTCTCCACAGCTTTCTCCGGCACCTCCACCCTGCTCTCTGGTAGCTCCACATCAGAAGACCCCTTGTAAGATGTCACTTCATCGAACACGACGTCGCGAGATACAACAAATCTCTGCATCTCCGGGTCCATGCACTTCCAGCCTTTCTTCCTCTCATCGTATCCCACGAAGACTAGCTTCCTTGCTTTCGCATCTAGCTTCGTCCGAAGAGCATCTGGAACATGCACATAGCAGGTGGAACCAAACACCCGAAGGTGTGCCACGCTTGGCTTCTCCTTGAACATCATCTCATGCGGAGTCAACATGTTGATGGGGCTCAAAGGCATCCTGTTGATGACGTAGGCAGCACAAGACATTCCCTCCGCCCAGAAGGACTTTGGGATGCTCTTGGCATGCAGCCAACACTTGCAGGTCTCCGTCAGATGACGAATCTTCCGCTCTGCAACACCGTTCTGTTGTGGAGTATGAGCACAAGTGAGCTCCCTTCGGATGCCTGCCTTCCTGCAAAAACTGGAGAACTCAGCAGAGGTGAACTCTCCTCCGTTGTCCGTCCTCAGCTTCTTGATCCGCAGATTCAGCCGACCCTCCACGAGCTCCTCTAACTCCACAAACTTGGAAAACGCCTCCGCCTTCTCCTTCAGGAAATAAACCCAGACATATCTGGTGTAATCATCGATCAACACCAGCATATATCTGCTGCCTCCGAGGCTTGGGGTAGCAGTTGGTCCCATCAAGTCACCGTGGATGCATTCCAACGGCACACTACACCTTGTCTGCGACTTATCAAACGGTAGTCGATGAGACTTGCCGAACTGACATCCCTCGCAAATGTGACCTTCACCGTAGGAAGATAGATTTGGCAGGCCCTTGACCAGACCTCTTACCGCCATAGCTTTCAGCTTATCCATCCCTACGTGCCCCAACCTCTCATGCCATATCACGGCACCATCATTCGTCTTCATCTTGTCGACATAAGAACTTGTCGATAAAACGAACAAGTCTTTCGCTCTTCTCCCGACATGGACGACCTCTGCCTTTACGACCTCTACATTACGTAGAAATTTCACTTCTGTTGGGCCGAACAGAACGTGATACCCAGCGTCAACAGCGTTGGTCACGGAGAAGAGGTTTTTCCTCATACCGGGCACATGATAGACACTCTTCAAAGTTAATGGCCCTCTATCACTGCCCAAGGAAACAACCCCCACCTTCTCGACTGCATGCACAGTATTATCAGCAGTAATAATAGCATTGTTACCTGTGTAGGGCTCTGCTGAAGAAAGCTTCGACTCATCTCCGGTGAAGTGATGACCACACCCCGAGTCCACGATCCAGTCCTCCTGATAGTTGATAGGAGCCGAGACTCCAATAGAAGCCGAGAAAGCTCCTCCCCATCCTCCATCAATATAACTGGCCGGTGCTTCCTTCCTCTCAGCAGCATGCCCTGGCTGAGTATTCAGCCTGCAGTCCTTCTTGAAGTGCCCAACCTTCCCGCATTTGAAGCATTTCAGACCTTCCTTCTTCTTCTTCTCCTCAGCCTTAGGAGGATAGCCCCTCTCCTGCTGTCCAGAAGTTGAAGGCCCACAGCCTCCAGCGGTCTTCTTGTTCTTCTTCCACTTCTTCTTCTTTCCTGAGAAGAGGACCTATCCATCTCCCCCAGACATGGACATCCCCGCCATCTGCCTTGCCAGACTTTCCTGCGACGCTAGCAGATTCTCCAGCTCTAACAAGGATGGCTGATTAGCCCAACCCTGCACCGACGTCACAAAGGCCACATATTCCTTCCGCAAGCCGCGGATGATGTGCCTCTTCAGCTTCGCCTCAGAAATTGGCTCATCAGGATCCAGTGCTGATATCTCAGCGCAGAGGTTCTTCATCTTCAGAAAGAAGTTTGAGATAGAAAGATCACCCTGAGCCGACCTTGCCAGCTCATTTTCTAAGAACTGTAGCCTAGCTACATTCTTCTTGTTAAACAGCCCATCCAGGGCTCTCCAGATCTCGGCAGCTGATCCACACCCTAAGATGTGATCAAACAGTTCCGGTGAAATGGCACGCTTCAAGGTGAACTCGGCTTTAGCATTGGTCTTTCTCCACGCCCTCACAGCCGGACCATTATCACCTGCTTCCGTTGCCTTCACCTCTTCAGTTGCATCTCCTCCAACAACCTCCCAGAGGTCCTCCCCTAGAAGATAGCTCTGCATACATGACCTCCACTTCTTAAAGTTGGTCGAAGTAAGCATATCAATCCCAAGACCTCTTGCAAATCCACCTTCCATTGTTTTCCCTCTGGTTCCTTCTTCACAAAGGCGATGGCTACTCTAAGTTATTCACTGCTCTATCCACTCCAACCTCCCTCTGATACCATGTGAAATTTTCTCGGACCTTGTGAGAGCAAGCAGGAATAACAACTAGAGTTACAAGCCAAAATAACCAGAAACAATATTGGGCAAACAAACGATCTTTATTGATTTGCAATCTTCAATTACAAGGCAAGACATGCTTGACGAGACATGATTTCGTCAGCACAACACTCCAGAACAAAATACAGAGAAGAAACTGAAAAACTTCAGACCGCACAGCCCGCGCGACCTCCACTGCACAGTCCGCGCGACCTCCCCTGCGATCTCTGACAGTTGCTAGACCGCAACACCCTGCCGATCTCAGAACACTTTCAGAAGAAGAGGTGATCGCTGCTGCCCACACTATCCGCAGAAGCTGCACAAGAAGAATTCGATCAGAGACCGCCCGGTCAGAAAAACACAGACCGCAAGAACAGAAGCGAACTCAGCTTACACTTGGTGTGTCTATTTGCTGCTACAGTGGCCTCCTATTTATAGGCATGCGACCTGATCCAGTCACAACCTTATGAGATAGGATCACCACCCCTCAGACCGCGTGACCTGACCGGTCAACCCGCGATCAGCAGCCAAACTCCTGCTTCATTTTGGTGAACCCGCCAGCTTCAACATCGACCATGAGAGACCGCTACTCTCACAGCAGATCGCGACTTCAACGAAGATCGCCAAACCGCCCGAAGCTGTTCACCACCTGTGTTCGCACGAGACCGCGAACACAGTCAGTTCGCCATCAGACCGCGAACTCCTGTCCGCATGCTGATCTCCTCCTGAGACCGCGAACAGCAACCAGCTCGCATGTCAGTCTCCTCCTGAGACCGCGAACTGAGACCGCGCGACTAAGACCCTTAGTCCGTGAACTCCCCCAGAAGGCCCGGTCAGCTATCAGACCGCATTCTGAAGAGAACCTGGATCAAGCTGTGCGGTCACACTAGACCGCCACAACCTAGAAGAGGACAGCCCGCCACGCGGTCACGCACAGACCGCGCGGCTCCACCAGAAGACTTTTGGACAAGACCAGCGGTCAACCCGGGAGACCGCGACTAGGCTCAGATCAGCTAGACCGCCGATCCAAACTGCCAAGTCTGCAAACTCGCCAGACCGCCCGACCTCACCCAGACCGCCCAGGTCCAAAAGCCTCCAAACATCCACTTCAACAATTTCAACAAGTGCTTTTTCTATGAAGTGAACAACCGGCATAGTCCGAGTCGGAGTTGCCGTGAAGTGTAAATGAATTATTGTGCGGGTATCATAATCCTAGTTTAGATGACCCAATAAGATATCTAAAAATTCATTTTACCGCTTTTAAATGAGATTCTTTTGGATTGGATTGAAATCGAGCACATAAGCATACGACAAACATAATATCAGGTCTAGTTGCACTTAGTTAAAGTAGAGATCCTTTCATACCTCTATATAAAGTTTAATCTGTAGAAATTCCTGATTCAACTTTTCCTAATTTTTGTGATGCACTCATTGGTGTAGAAGCATGTTTAAGGTTTTCAAATCCAAAACGTTTAAGCATATCATGGACATATTTAGTTTGACATACAAAGATACCATCAATTCTTTGTGATATTTGAAAACCAAGGAAATTAGAAAGTTCTCCTACAAGACTCATTTCAAATCCATTTTTCATCACTAAAATAACTTCTTTACACATCTCTTCATTAGTAGATCCAAAAATAATATCATCAACATATATTTGTAAAATAATTATATCATCAATGTTGTGCTTAATGAAGAGAGTATTATCCGCACTTCCCAAAATATAACCGTGCTTTACCAAAAATGATGTAAGTCTTTCATACCATGTACGGGGCGCTTGTTTTAAACCATAAAACGATTTCTCTATTTTATAAACATTGTTGAAACCTGCAACTGGTCTCTTGAGTTCGGACCCACTGGGGGTGTAGCCAATGTTATTTCTCCCTCACTAGGCTCTCTTGATGGTGGATGTGAGAAATGGAATAGACCTAAGGCTGAAGCGAGGAGGTCCCGCCACACACCCGGAAGATCTTAGAGAGCTTCCCCTCCCAAACCAAAGCTCAATCGGGCACCTTGGAGGGCACTGGCTGCCAACCAAAACTAGCCTGGAGGAGAGGATTCTCTAAAATCGGATCTCCTCCAAGGTGCCCTTAAGGGTCTATTTATAGTTTTCCTAGGCTGGTCTATAAATAGCCTAAATCCGCCTTTTAATTTTACTAATCGCACCGCAAATTGGCCTGCTAATAGCCTAACTTCGCTGTTCTGAAGGGCTATTTGCAGCCCACCAGGGGTATTATGGTCATTTCCCCCTCAAAGCCCTTTGGGCGAGTGGTCCGTGAGGGCACCACTCGCTGGGCACTCGTTTGGCTGGGCGAATGCCCACGCTTCTGGGCGAGTGGTCCGTGAGGGCACCACTCGCCTAGCTCCTTCTCTCCTGCAGTTTACCCCCACTAACCCGGGGGCATCCTCACCTTCCTTAGCCTGGGCGAATGATCCGGCGAATGATCCGGCGAATGATCCGGATGACCCAGGTCTCGCCAGTTGGCTGGAGGGACCCACTCGGCGAATACGGGTTGTACACAATCCCCGCTCTTTACGAGCGGTTCCTACGGTCGGAAAGAACAGTCCAACCCTGTATTCGGTGAGTGCCTGCTGACTGGATCCATAAGATTCGGTGGGTCCCACCGCCCTCCTATATATACCTCCTCATGTCAGACTTTTGCTGGACCACTTTTACATCTTGGCTCGGAGCTTTTCTTTCCCTGGACCTTTCGCCACCTTCAATGTCTTTCCACATGCCTTCTACGAGACCCCTCTCGCGGGAAATGATCGAACGTCTGGCTGCGGCCCAGACTGCGACCGCCCCCAAGACTGCTAGGTTTGCTCCCTGGCACACATCCAAGCGGGACGCGAGCGCCCCATACGTCTCGCGGCGAGCCAAGGCCATTCGGATGAATCGCCAAAAAGGCGGACCGCCTCGGACTCTCTGACGAATACTCCTCCAAACCTCGGGACTCAGGTATGGAGATTCCTCTTGCCTTTCTTTCTGGTTTCCGCCTCCTTATTCTCCAATTGTTCTGAACATTCGCAGGGGGTATCGGTGTCTGAGGACGGCCACGGGGCCGTTTTGAGCAGTGTTATGGTGCCACCTCCCGCGGACGAGGTACCTCCTCCCGGTCTGGATCTTGCTCTTCCACCCCCTCCGGGCGAGACTATACCTCAATCCAGTAAGTTGTGAACCTTCTCAATTTTCCTTTTATGTTGCCTGTTACTGACCATTACCTTTTCGCAACCCTTAACCCTGACGTCCCCCTGCGGGACTCCATTCCCCAAAGTCCCCCTACCCGGGAGAACCCCTCTGTTACCGCGAATGAACGGAGGGTCTACCCTGAGCAGGAACTGGGTCAGCATCTCCGTGCTGATGATCGTGCGAGTGCTCCGGCTCCTCCGCCGCCTTACCGCCCCGGGAAAGAGAAGGTTCTACCACCTTTCGCAGGCTTGTCTGGGGTCCTCCCCCATTCGCCTCGCACCTCAGGTCATAGGGAACCCGTCCCAGGTCTGTTTACTCACCTGATCCTATCGCATTCGCATATTTTACTGCAACTTACCTAATTGTGATTTCGCAGGCCATCGGGAAGCCTCCCCACTGGATTCCTACAACGAGAGGGAAGAGGGGATGCTCTCGCCTCTCCCCTCTCCCGGGGATCTCGCTGACTTCCTGGGTGACTCCTCAGATCACGCGACCCTGAAGGAGCGGATCACGGAGGTCTTGGGGAAGCTCATCCACATCCAGCGGAACGTCGCCGGCCAGGTGGATGATGTGCGGCTGGGAGTCGCACGGGAGCTAAAGGACCTTCGGCGGAACTACTCGCGCCTTCTCGCGACAGTGGAGTGCCTGGGGGTGAAGGAGGGGAGTTGTCTCCCGAAAGACACGCCGCGCGAGCCCGGGACCAACTCCAATTGGCTTCCCAGGAAATCACCAGTATGCTCGCGTGCTACTGCCCGCGAATGCCTCTAGAAGCTGGGTCGCGAAAGTGAGGTCGGTGGGTCTGGGAGGAGTTCTGACCTACTCAACATTCACCCCTCCTGTTGTTTCTTTTCTTACTTTGTGTTGCGAATGCTAGACGTTATATTTGTCTGTAATAATTTTATACTCTATGCTTTGCGAATGCTCTATTATTCGTTTTTTGTTTGTCTCGTAGCTTTGCCTGGGTATTGCCGAATGATATCTTACAGCAGTATGCCCTTCCAACCTCGTTGCGTAGCCGTGGAATGAATAGTCGTAGGGCACTCGCCATTAATGGGCGAGAGGAACCGACTCGGGTTTCGAGGCGTCGGGAAGGCGCGATGGCTATCCGCACACCCGTAGCCTCGAAAGCCCAAACGCCGTTTAGTCCCTCTATAAATAGGTCTTTCAACCATCGTATTAAATACCTTACCATCCGCTCCCCTTCTTTCCTCGCGCTAGCACTCGCGCTTTTCCCTTATCCGCTGCTCCCCTATCCTTCGGCATTCGCAAAATGGGTGGTGATGCGGAAGGCAGGGCTAGGTGCGCCAGCGCATTCGTCAACCATGTTTTCGACTCCTGCGACCTCTCCGAAGAGGCCTACCTGACTGCTGTCGCAGACTACGTTCCGCCGGCGTTCGAGGTGCGAAAGCCCAGGCCGGACGAGCGCCTGAACTCCATCTCGCCCTATCCTCTCGCGATCCCGCTAGAGCACTTCGAGGTGGGGTTTCGCCTTCCCATCTGGCCGGAACTCCGCCAGACCTTCAAGTACTACGGGGTCGTTCCCGGCCAGCTCAACCCCAACTCCATCGCCATGCTGGTCGGGTACGCGAGTTACCTGCGAGAAGAAGGAATCGAGTTCTCGCTTCCCGTCTTCCGCAAGCTCTACACCTTCCGCTGCACCAACGGAATTTCCTTCTTCTAGGGTCTGAGCCCACTCAAGCACTACGGGCTCCCGAACAAGAACCACGACTAGGTTCGCCGCTTCATCTTCGTCAGCGGGAGCCTGGGGAACATCCTTCTCGCGCCGGTGCAAGAGGAGGAGTCAACCTTTCTCCCCCCGACCCTAGGGGGGCACGAGGCCAAACTCCACCAATACATTCTGGAGCACGGGATGGATCTCGTCCATCTCCGGTGAAATGTCAACTCGCTTCCACCCATTCCGCAGGGCGAGGGTAAGTGTTCGGGACTTCATTTGTTTTGCCCTTGTGATTTTTACATCATTCGCTAAAACCATTCGCAATATTATGCAGGTGTGCGCAACCTCCCCCTTCATCCGCCGCGTCCCTCTGGGGCTTCCGTTTCTCTCGCACAGGCCGCCGCGGATGCCTGTCGGGAGGAACCCTCCTCTTGCAAGCCTAGCGGAAAGAAGCGCAAACCTGGGGCGCTGACTTCCTCCTCTTCCAAGAAGCCCAAAAACCCCCCTTCCGCCAAGGGGAAGGGGGTCCTGGACGAGACCCTAGGGGCGGGTGCTCAGACCGAAACCCTGGGGACGAGTGTGCCAGGAGAGACCATCCCTCGCACGGGATCGTCGTTGCCGCCGCCTCCACTGCCCAAGGACCACCGAAACTTCCCCTGCGGCGAGAAGTACGTGGACCCCTCGGGGGCTCCCCTGGTCAAGTGGGACAGGAACATCAACAGGGTCTCGCTCTCCACCCTCCACCCATCGTGGATAGAGAGCGACCTCGCCAGTGGTGAGGCTTACGCCATCGCCTATGCCCTCTACGGCCGAGCGGATGCTGAGGTCTTTGATGCTGAGAAGACGCAAGTTCTCGCTCACGAGGCCGCTCGAGACATGCTGCGGGCCCTTGAGCTCTCGCACATGTCTTCTCATCGGAGCATCAAACTGGCGCGGAGCTTGGCGGAGGTCGAGGAGTCCAGGACCGTCGTTTCTGCCGAGGCGCAGGAACTCAGGCTAAGCTGGCAGCTGCGGAAACCCTTCTCGCCAACCGCCCCGTCGCAGAGGTATATACTTTCTCCTTCCCCGCGAGTGACCTGTTGCTGATTGATGTATTTTCTTCTTACCACCTTTATTATTACTTTTAGGATACCATGGTTGCCGAGATGCTCCGTGCTCGGGTGGCCGGCCTTGAGGACGAAGTCCGCCTGGCCAAAGCCGAAGTCCAGCGGTTGTGAGAAGCAGTCGCGTCAGCACTCGACCCGGGGAGTGGGGGCACTTTTATCCCCATCACGAGTTGGAGCAACTGATGCAGGAGAATGCGCAAAATGCCGTCAAGCATGCGCTGCAGGTGCTGCGGCGAGCGGGATATCTGAAGGCGGAGGCCGAATGCCTTTCCGCTCGCCAAGTCGTCCCCGAGCTCTACATTCCGATCCCTTTTCCTGAGGACGACAATGGCGAGCCGCGGGAAGACGCCCTCATCCCAGACTCGGGCGAGAGCGAAGGATCTCCAAGCGAGGAATCTGCCGACCCTTGAGAAGGGCCTCTTGTATTTTCTCTTTTTTGCATTTATCATTTTGATTGTAATCATGAACGGGGCGAGTGCCCTTAAAAGATGTATACATTGACTACAATTTGTGTTATCTCAACTTTCCTCTCATTCGCCGCTATATCTCGCTAGGCTTATTAGGACGTTAACTCTTTTTATTTGCCGCGATATCTCGCTAGGCTCATTAGGATGTTAACTCTTTTTTATTTGCCACGATATCTCGCTAGGCTCATTAGGACGTTAACTCTTTTTCATTCGCCGCAACATCTCGCTAGGATCGTTAGGATGTTAACACTTTTTCATTCGCCGCAACATCTCGTTAGGCTCATTAATACGTTAACTCTTATTCGCCGCAATATTTCGCTAGGCTCGTTAGGACGTTAACTCTTATTCGCCGCAATATCTCGCTAGGCTCGTTAACTCTTTTTCATTCGCCGCAACATCTCGCTAGGCTCGTTAGGATGTTAAATCTTTTTTATTTGCCGCGATATCTCACTAGGCTCATTAGGATGTTAACTCTTTTTCATTCGCCGCAACATCTCGTTAGGCTCGTTAGGATGTTAACTCGTAGTGCGGCTACTTTGGCCACCCAGTGAATGCTCGAGGATGACTTTGACATGCTGCCCCTCTTTGACTTCCCGCTTCCTGTTCCACTCGAACCCCTTTACCATTCGCTCAGGCCGGGGTTTCGCCTAGGTAGTTAGGAAGAGAGATGAGGTATACCTTGCTGGCGTGTGGTCCCTGCGAGTGTTCTCAAGATCCACCCTTGAGAGTTTGGAACCTGCCACCGAGTGAGCCTTCGGACCTGCCAGCTAGATGAGAGCCTGGTCAGCGGGTCTGCTCCGGGCCAACCTCTGGAACATGGAACCTGCCACCGAGTGAGCCTTCAGACCTGCCAGCTAGATGAGAGCCTGGTCTGCGGGTCTGCTCGGGGCCAACCCCTGGAACATGGAACCTGCCACCGAGTGAGCCTTCGGACCTGCCAGCTAGATGAGAGCCTGGACAGCGGGTCTGCTCGGGGCCAACCTCTGGAACATGGAACCTGCCACCGAGTGAGCCTTCGGACCTGCCAGCTAGATGAGAGCCTGGTCAGCGGGTCTGCTCGGGGCCAACCTCTGGAACATGGAACCTGCCACCGAGTGAGCCTTCGGACCTGCCAGCTAGATGAGAGCCTGGACAGCGGGTCTGCTCGGGGCCAACCTCTGGAACATGGAACCTGCCACCGAGTGAGCCTTCGGACCTGCCAGCTAGATGAGAGCCTGGACAGCGGGTCTGCTCGGGGCCTACCTCTGGAACATGGAACCTGCCACCGAGTGAGCCTTCGGACCTGTCAGCTAGATGAGAGCCTGGTCAGCTGGTCTGCTCGGGGCCAACCTCTGGAACATGGAACCTGCCACCGAGTGAGCCTTCGGACCTGCCAGCTAGATGAGAGCCTGGACAGCGGGTCTGCTCGGGGCCAACCTCTGGAACATGGAACCTGCCACCGAGTGAGCCTTCGGACCTGCCAGCTAGATGAGAGCCTGGTCGCGGGTCTGCTCGGGGCCAACCTCTGGAGCATGGAACCTGCCACCGAGTGAGACTTTGGACCTGCCAGCTAGATGAGAGCCTGGACAACGGGTCTGCTCGGGGCCAACCTCTGGAACATGGAACCTGCCACTGAGTGAGCCTTCGGACCTGCTAGCTAGATGAGAGCCTGGACAGCGGGTCTGCTCGGGGCCAACCTCTGGAACATGGAACCTGCCACCGAGTGATTCTTTGGACCTGCCAGCTAGATGAGAGCCTGGTCAGCGGGTCTGCTCGGGGCCAACCTCTGGAACATGGAACCTGCCACCGAGTGAGCCTTCGGACCTATATGGAACCTGCCACCGAGTGAGCCTTCGGACCTGCCAGCTAGATGAGAGCCTGGTCAGCGGGTCTGCTCGGGGCCAACCTCTGGAACATGGAACCTGCCACTGAGTGAGCCTTCGGACCTGCCAGCTAGATGAGAGCCTGGTCAGCGGGTCTGCTCGGGGCCCTTGTCTGGAGCTTTCAGGGTCTTTTCTGCAAGCTGTAGCATCACTCTTATACACATAGTTTAAACAAAATATTTTTATTCAAACAACACTGTTACTACATGCCGCTAGGGATAAAACCATTTAAGGTCGTCGCCACTCCATGTGTGGCTGAGGGGTTGGCCCTCCACATTCTGAAGGCGATACCCCCCAGACTTTAGTGACTCTTCCACGACATAGGGGCCTTCCCAGTTGGGGATAAGTTTTCCCACCGCGGCGGACCTCCCAGCCGCGTCGACCTTCTTGAGCACCGGATCTCCCTTCTCGAACTGCTTGATCCTGACGTGCTTGTCAAAATACCTGGCCATCCGCAACTTGACCTCTTCTTGGTGAACGGCTGCTAGGTCCCGAGCTTCTTCGATGAGGTCGAGGGAGAGCCGCAACTCCTCCTCGTTCTCGTCTCTCCAATCTTCCTCTCCATTTGCGGCGAACTTTACCCGTGGTGTCATAATCTCGAACTCTATGGGGATGACGGCCTCGCAGCCGTGAGAGAGCTTGAAAGGGGTCTCTCCGGTGGCGGTGTTAGGGGTGGTTTTAAAGCCCATTGGACCGAGGGGAGCTGCTCCACCCAGTTGCCCTTAAGATTTTCTACCTTCTTCTTGAGCAAGTTCACGATGACCTTGTTTGCCGCCTCCACCTGCCCGTTGCTCCTTGGATGGTGAACGGACGCAAACCTAAGGTCTATCCCCAACTGGCCACAGAAGCTGATGAACTCCTCGCTTGCGAACTGCGGACCATTATCCGTGACTATGGTGCGGAAGCCCATGTCGACAAATGATCTCCCCCCATACAAAGTTGCGGATTACCTGGGAGGTGACCTTAGCCAACGCCTTGACCTCCAACCACTTTGAGAAGTAGTCGATCATGACTAGGAGAAACCTCCTCTGCCCACTAGCCTGGGGGAAGGGTCCTACCAGATCCATCCCCAATATTGCGAATGGCTAGGGCGCCGTGATACTCTTTAGCCTCTGAGCTGGCATGAGCTGAAGCAGGGCGAACATTTGGCACTTCTGGCATCTCTTGGCGAAGGCTGCCGCGTCTTTACTTAGGGTTGGCCAGAAGTACCCCTGCCTTATTATCCTTGCTTCCAACATCCTGCTCCCCGAGTGGCTGCCGCACTCGCCGGAGTGAACTTCTTCCAAGATCCTTGGGACCTCCTCCTCCGAAATGCATCGGGCCAGGAGGCCCGAGAGGGTCTTCCGATACAAGTCCCCTTCATGGAGCACGTAGTAGGCGGACTTATACCGGAAGCGCCTCTAGTCCGGAACTTCCTCCGGAAATTTTCCCGTTGCAAGGAAGGTGACGAAGGGATCCTTCCAGGAGGGTCACTGCTCTACTTCCATGAGCTCTCCCTCCTCGATCGAAGGACGGAATAGGTCCGTCAGGGTCCCCCCGGCTCGGGGACCGGATTTTGCCAGCCGATCCGCCGGGGTGCTCTCCTCCCGAGGGACGTGCCGGATGGAGAAAGTTTTGAACATCCCCACGAGACCTTTTACTTTGGCTAAGTACCTTATGAGCGCCGGTTCCCTTGTTTCGAACTCTCCCTTTATCTGAGAGGCTATTACCATTGAGTCAGTGAGGACCTCCACGTCATGAACTCCGAGCTCCTGGGCCAACCGTAGACCGGCGATCACTGCCTCATACTCTGCCTGGTTGTTGGTGATTGGGAAGTGTATCACTAGTGTCTGCTCGATCTTTACTCCGTCGGGACTCTCCAGCACCACTCCTCCTCCGAGAGAATTCTTGTCTGAAGCCCCGTCCACCAGCAGCTTCCACGAAACGTGACGAGGGGCTCCATCTTCTTTCATCTCGGCCACAAAATCTGTCATGAAATCAGCCACCACCTGCGCCTTCATAGATAATCGAGGGACGAAGGTAATGTTGAATTCACTTAGCTCTATCGACCATTTTGCGAGCCTTCCCGAGTGCTCCACTCCTTCGAAGATCTGGCGGAGAGGGTGTTCTGTCACTACTTGAATCGAATGGGCCTGGAATTATGGCCTGAGTTTCCTTGCTGCGACGACAGGAGCAAAGGCCAACTTCTCCAAAATCGGGTATCTGAGCTCCGCTTCTCTCAGGACTCTGCTTACGTAGTAGACTGGCAGCTGCTTCTTGCCTTCCTCCCGAACTAGGACGGAGCTTACGGCCTCCGCCCCGACCCCGAGATATAGACATAGATCATCCCCCTCTTTGGGACTTTGTAGTAGCGGAGGCCTGGTGAGTTGGCTCTTCAAGGCCTAGAAGGCCTCCTCGCATTCTTTTGTCCACTCAAACTTCTGGTTACCTCGTAGCGTTTTGAAGAAGGGGGAGCATTTCTCCCCGACTCATGAGAGAAACCTGTTCAGCCCTGCGAGTCTTCCGTTCAAGCGCTGAACCTCCTTGGCGTTCCGCGGCGACCCCAGCTCCTTTATGGCCTTAACCTTGTCCGGGTTAGGTTCTACCCCCCAGGGGGTGAGAAGGTGCCCCAGGAACTTCCCTTTGCTGGCCTCGAACACACACTTCAGGGGGTTCAGGCGCATCTTGTACTTGCATAGGGTGGCGAAGGTCTCCTCGAGGTCCTGGATGTGAGAGTTCACGCACTTGCTCTTCACCATAAGGTCATCCACGTAGACCTCCAGGTTCCTTCCCCTTTGCTCCTTAAATACCCGGTCCATCATCTTCTGGTAGGATGCTCCTGCATTTTTCAGCCCAAAGGGCATCATCTTATAGCAGTAGCATCCCTCCCTGGTGATGAACGAGACGTCTTTGACGTCCAGGGGGTGCATCCTTATTTGGTGATAACCTGAAAAAGCATCTAAAAACTCATCACAGAAAAACCGACGGCTGAGTCAACCAGCGCGTCGATCCGAGGCAGGGGATATCAATCCCTAGGGCAGGTCTTATTTAATAATGAAAAGTCCACACACATACGCCAGCGGCCATCGGCCTTTTTTACCATTACGACGTTGGAGACCCAGCCTGGGTACTGGATCTCAGATACAAAACCTGCTTCGAGGAGCTTGGCCACCTCCCCGCGGATTGGTTCTTCGAGCTTGCTGGCGAAGGCCCTTCTCTTTTGCCAGATGGGGCGGGCTTCTGGATCGAGGTTGAGACGATGGCAAGCCAGGTCCGCCTCGATGCCTGGCATATCAGCTGCGCTCCATGCGAAGACATCCACGTTGTTCTGGATGCACTCCAGCATCTTCACCCTGTCCTCTGGGTCGAGACCCCCGCTGATCCGCACTTCTTTCACTCTTCCCTCCTTGGTGATGACCTCCATCTCTATCACCTCTTTTGCCGCCTCAAGCCGGGTTGGCTCTTCCCATTGGCCCTTTGCTTCTCGACCCTCCTCCCGGGCCTCTTCCTCTGCAGCTCCTTCCGCCTCCACCGGCTCGACCTCCTGCTCCTCCTGAGCGACCTCCATACTTTCCTCTCGGGCATCGCCCTCTTCCTCTACAGCTCCTTTTTTCTCCTTCTCTTCTCCTGGCCCTTCCAGCCTCGTCATTTCTTTATCCATACTCTCAACCTCCGCCATCCAGGAGATGGTGTTGACGGCGTTCACATAGCATTGCCTCGCCACCTTAGCATCTCCTCGGATCCGGACCTGGACTCCCCCGCTATGGAACTTCATGCATTGGTGGTACGATGAGGGCACACACCAGAAAGCGCTAATGAGAGGGCGTCCGAAGATAGCATTGTAGCTGCTCAGAGCGTCAACGATGACAAACCGGCAGTTCCTGGGGACCCCTCCTAGCGTCACTTGGAGATCCACGCCTCCCTCGACCTCCTTCCGCTCCCCTGAGAAACCAAACAGTGGTCCGTCGGAGGCCTGCACCCTTTTCTTCTCCACCTCCATCGCGTCGAAAGCCTGTTTGAAGATCACATTCACTGAGCTCCCGTTATCCACCAGGATCAGGGAGACCATGAAGTTTTCTATCGCCGTCTGGATCACCAGGGCTTCGCAGAATGGATCCTCATAATTTGGCATGTCTTCTGAGGAGAAGGTGAGCTTCTCTGAGGGGGGTGGGGTTTGGGAAGTCGACGCGACGTCCATTCAGAACATGGCCTGGAAGCTCCTCTTGCAAGAGGCCTCTATCCCAACCCCACCATGAATCACCCCGATTCCCCCTGGTTCCTGTATCCGCCCTATCCTCACATCGGTCCTCCTCCGCCTCTGGGAGCACTTCCTTAATCCTGGCCGGCTGCCGCCGTGGATGACCTCTCCCCCTCATCTCCAAGAACTCTGGGCAGGTGGCGGTCGCGTGACCTTCTTCCTGATGAAAGTCACAGTAAGGCAACGCCACCCTGTCCCCTCTTCCAGCTCTTCCTCTTCCTCCTCTTGCTCCTCTACCTCTTCTTCCTCGGCCCACTGTCATGGCTTGCTCCCTCAGGGGGTGAGGGGGTCTGGGACCCTGCCTCCACCCCGGATTCATTCCTCCCGCCTCTCTTCCTTGGTACCTCTCTTCCAGACCTCGCGCCGGTCCTTCCTGTTTCCTCCAGCCCAACCTGTTGTTGGGCTCTTGATTCCTCCAATTCCGAGGCGGTCTTTCGAACCCTTGGCTCCTGGGTTCCTCTCGCCTTCTTCCCTCTTGCTGCCACACCTCGGGCTCGCTCATCTTTGCCAACCTCCTGTAGAACTCCGGGTTGGCCGCCTTCCCTTCAATCCCCTCTGCTGCTCGCTCCATCAGTTCCTCAAAGGACGAAGGAGGCCTTCTTTTCAGGTCCATCTTGAAGAACCCGTCTCGCAACCCTACGATGAACGCCATCTTGAGGGCAAATCCCGGCACCTCCTGCACAAGGTGTATCTCCTCCTGGAACCTATCCAAGTAATGTGCCAGGGATTCCCCCTCCCTCTGCCTGATCTTGAAGAGAGCCTCCACATCCTTCTTCCTCTTTTTTGACGTCGAGAAGCGCAGCCGAAAGCCTCGGCGCAGATCATCAAACGTGTAGATGGAGCCTGTGGGAAGCTGGTGGAACCAGTCCCTTGCTTTATCCTTCAGGGTGGTTGCGAAGAGTCGGCATTGAAAAGCATCAGACATAGGAAGGATTGATGTCATGTCCTCAAACCACTGCAGGTGCACGACTGGATCCTCTTTGCCGGTGTAGTAGGACATCTGCGGCCCACGAAACCCCTCTGGCACTGGAGCCGAGAGGATCATCTCGCAAAAGGGGCTCCCTTCCCCTGCTCGGCGAGTGGTCCTCTCGCGCGGAACCAACTCGCACACCTCAGCACTCGCCGGACTGCTGAACAGCTGCCGCCCAGGAAGATCTCGCGCACTTCTTTCTGCTGGTACCTCCTTCCCCGGCTGCTGCCCCGGAGCGTTCTCGCCGACCTGCTGGGGTGGAACGATGGGAACGGCTAGCGTCTCGCACTCGCCCCTTGCCGCGATAACTATCTGCAAGACTTCTCGCTTAAACTTCTCGAACATCTCCAGCCACTCCCCTGTCGCTGGTGGCTGCGAGTGGCCTGAGTCAGAACCATTCCCTCCATCTCCCATCATCGAATCTAGCTTGGGATTTTCCTTCACTGGCTACGGTCCACGCTCACCGCACCAAAAATGTTGAAACCTGCAACTGGTCTCTTGACTTCGGACCCACTGGGGGTGTAGCCAATGCTTATTTCTCCCTCACTAGGCTCTCTTGATGGTGGATGTGAGAAATGGAATAGACCCAAGGCTGAAGCGAGGAGGTCCCGCCACACACCCGGAAGATCTTAGAGAGTTTCCCCTCCCAAACCAAAGCTCAACCGGGCACCTTGGAGGGCACTGGCTGCCAACCAAAACTAGCTTGGAGGAGAGGATTCTCTAAAATCGGATCTCCTCCAAGGTGCCCTTAAGGGTCTATTTATAGTTTTCCTAGGCTGGTCTGTAAATAGCCTAAATCCGCCTTTTAATTTTACTAATCGCACCCCAAATTGGCCTGCTAATAGCCTAACTCCGCTGTTCTGAAGGGCTATTTGCAGCCCACCAGGGGTATTATGGTCATTTCCCCCTCAAAGCCCTTTGGGCAAGTGGTCCGTGAGGGCACCACTCGCTGGGCACTCGCTTGGCTGGGCGAATGTCCACGCTTCTGGGCGAGTGGTCCGTGAGGGCACCACTCGCCTAGCTCCTTCTCTCCTGCAGTTTTCCCCCACTAACCCGGGGGCATCCTCACCTTCCTTAGCCTGGGTGAATGATCCGGCGAATGATCCGGCGAATGATCCGGATGACCCAGGTCTCGCCAGTTGGCTGGAGGGACCCACTCGGCTAATACGGGTTGTACAAACATGATTTGGAAATTTTTCACTAATAAAACCGGGGGGTTGTTCAACATAAACTTCTTCTTTTACAAACCCATTTAGAAAAGCACTTTCCACATCCATTTGAAATAGTTTTATTCTTTTAAAGCTTGCAAATGCTAGAAAAATTCTTATAGACTTTAATCTAGCAACGGGTGCAAAAGATTCATCAAAATCTATCCCCTCGACTTGAGAATATCCTTGTGCTACTAATCGTGCTTTATTTCTAGAGATTCTTGACTCACCATCTAATTTATTTTTAAAAATCCATTTTACACCTACAACCCGGTGATTAGATGGTCTTTCAACTAATTTCCAAACATTATGTCGCTCAAATTGTTCTAACTCTTCATTCATAGCCAGAAACCAAAATTCATCATTTAAAGCAGTAGAAACGTTTTTTGGTTCTATTTCCGAAACAAAACAAATATTTGAAAAAGATTCATGAAGAGAAGAGCGAGTTCTTACCCAGATGGATGGTTCACCAATTATAAGTTCCCGTGGATGATCCTTTGTGAATTTTAAGATGCTTGGAGGTACATATTCATCTTTCTTGGCCTCCTCTTCTTCTTCTTTGGAAGGTTCTTCATCACCATGCTCCAAAAGAGGTAATAGATCATCCTCTTTGCCTGCGAAAAGTTTTTCTATACAAGGAACAAGCTCATCAAATTTCACATTAATTGACTCTTCAACTTTTCTAGTTCTTTTTTTAAAAACTCTATAAGCTTTACTAGTTGAAGAGTATCCAAGAAATGTTCCTTCATCATATTTTTCATCAAACTTTCCCAAGCTATCTTTTGTATTTAAAATAAAGCATTTACAACCAAAAACATTGAAGTAAGATACAGTAGGCTTCTTTTGAAAATAAAGTTCATATGGTGTGAGATTTAAAGATGGGCGAAGCATGATTCTATTTATAACATAACATAATGTGTTTATGACTTCGGCCCAAAAGGACTTAGGTAATTTATATTCACATAACATAGTGTTGTGCTAGCTCTTGAAGTGTCCTATTCTTTCTTTCTACAACACCATTTTGTTATGGTGTGCGTGGTGCGGAGAACTCATGTTTTATGCCCAACATATCACAATAAGATGTAAATTTTTCATTTTCAAATTCTCCTCCATGATCCGAGCGAATGCATTTAATTTTTAAATCACTTTCATTTTGAATATGAGTATATAATTTTGAAAACTCACAAAACGCTTCGGATTTGGATGAGAGAAATATTGTCCAACAATATCTAGAAAAATCATCAATTAAAACATATGTATATAATCTACCACCAAGACTTGCGGTGCTAACGGGACCAAAAAGATCCATATGAATTAATTGCAAAGGCCTTGTAGTAGAAGTAACATTTTTACTTTTGAAAGAGGATCTAGTAATTTTACCTTTTTGACATGGTGAACAAAGTGAAGGTAAATTTCCATTTAATCTAGGCAATCCTCTAATTAAATCTCTTTTGGCAAGTTTTACAATAAGCTTTGTGCTAACATGTCCTAGCCTTCTATGCCAAAGTTCAAGTTCATCATTTTTGGTAATAAAACATTTTAAAGATGATTTTGAAAGGTCATGAAATGAAACTATATAAACATTGTGTATTCTTGGTGCAGTTAGTAAAATATTATTTGTAATAGGATTTGATATTTTGCATAGATTAGTGGAAGATTCAAATAACACATCTAATCCTTTATCACATAATTGGCTAATAGAAATTAAATTGTGTTTTAATCCTTTCACATAAAGAACAATAGATATAGTAAAGGATTTGTTACCAACTGTACCAATTCCCATGATCCTTCCTTTTCCGTTATCACCAAACGTCACGATCCCTCCCTTCTTCTTTTCTAGGCTAAGGAACTTTGCTTTATTGCCCGTCATGTGCTAGGAGCATCCTGAATCCAAGTACCACACGTCTTCATTGTCCTTAGCCTGCCTGCACATCTAGAAAGAAGATGAGAGTAAAGGTCCGGATACCCAAGTGGTACCACCCATAGAATAAGTGGAAGCCTTAGGTACCCAGATTTATTTTAAAGCATTTTGTTTTATTTTCCTGCAAGAACTAGATGTGTTAACTAACTTATAATAGTTTGCACACGAAATAAAGGGGGTTGAGACCCTTTTCTGGAAAATTTTCTTGCTGGAAGAAATTGGATTTACAGAAGAAAAACATTTTGAAAAAGAAAAATCAGGTTTCTGGTATGAGGTGTTAACGCCGGCGTTAGTGGCTAGCGCTGGGCGATAGCCCTCACCTCGATATCCGAGCCCAAATTTTGCAGAACCATGACACCGGTTCCCTAAGATCATTTTCAGAGATTTTTGGCCTATTCCAAAATTTGTAATGGCCATGGTGAGATCATGAACTTGTGCTTTAAGTGAAGAGTTTTCTTTCACAAGCATGACACACCTATTTTCAAAACCTTTTTTTTATTATTTTTGATTTGCAAAAGAGAGTCTTCTAATTTCCTTTCTAATTCCCCCTTCTCTTTTGTAAGAGTTTTGGCATGAGAGAGGGCTTTAGAAAGTGAC
The DNA here is from genome assembly GCA_033032865.1 of Dactylorhiza incarnata. Taxonomy (NCBI): domain Eukaryota; kingdom Viridiplantae; phylum Streptophyta; class Magnoliopsida; order Asparagales; family Orchidaceae; genus Dactylorhiza; species Dactylorhiza incarnata. The sequence goes on from JAWHQI010001191.1 coordinate 64,566, forward strand.
TCTTCAATATCTTTTGCCAATTTTGTGGAGTGATCACATTCTTGGCAAGAAACCTTTCTCTTTTCTAAAATAATTACCTTTTTGGAAAGCTTTTGATTTTCTTTAATAAGAGATTCATTTTCACGATTTAATAAAATACTATCTTTCATATTTTTATCAAAAGCTTTGCAAGTTTCAAGGAATTCATTAAACAATTCATCATAAGTGGGAGGAGTTACCTCAGTGTCACTAGGAACACTGGTGTCATCGTCGTCGTTTCCATGTACCATGAGGCAAATGTTTGCTTCCTCATCTTCGCTTGATGAAGACCCGCTTGATTCTTCTTCGGAGGAGGAAGAGGAGTCATCCCATGTCTTTGCCTTTAGCACCTTCCTCTTTTCTTTCCCTTTATGTCATTTCTCCTTTTTCTCCTTCAAGAATTTTGGCCATTGGCTCCTTATGTGCCCCGTCTTCTTAAAATGAAAGCATTCTGGTGGAGGTCTCTCTTCTTCATTGTCGCTCTCTTTTTCCTTCTTTGAAGATGACCCTTTCCATCTTTCACCCGTTTGGAAATATTTTCGAAAGGTGTTTCTCCTTTCCGGATTGCGCATGAATTTTCGGAAGTTCTTCACCAAAAGGCTTTCTTCATCTTCATCCTCATCCTCTTGGCACTCTTTCTTTGATTTTAGTGCCAACGCCTTCTTCTTTGGCTCCTTGTTGTATTCCTCAAATTGGATTTTGAGTTCTACCTCATGGGTTTTGAGATTCCCAATGAGGCTCTCAACTTGGAGCGTTCTTAAGTTGTGAGACTCCAAAATAGCCGTCACCTTTGGGTTGAATTTTGGAGGAAGAGAACGAAGGATCTTACGGACCAAGTCGCCATTTGAGAAGGTATTTCCAAGAGCTTTTGAGGAATTGACGATCTTGGTGAAGCGCGTGTATATACCATCAACATCTTCGCTTTCATCCATTCAGAATTTTTCATATTCCGACTCCAGTTGGAAAAGCTTGGAATCTTTAACCTGCGATGTACCTTCATGAGCAACTTCCAAATGATTCCAAATTTCACATGCAGTAGTACATGCAGAAATTCTATTAAATTCATTTCTATCTAACGCACAAAATGGAGCATTCATGGCTTTTGCATTATTTTTACATTTGAGTTTATCCCGATCATCCCATTTATCTTTGGGTTTTTCTAACATAACCTCTCCAACTACAAATGTAGGAGGAGTGTATTCTTCTTCTACAATGTTCCAAACCTCAATATCTAGGGTCATTAGAAAACAACGCATCCTATTTTTCCAATAATTATAATCTGACCCAGTAAATAGTGGAGGTCTACTAATTCTCTGACCCTCGGAAAAAGCGAGATCATAAGACGCCATTATTCCTGGTTTTAAACCGTTTGGAATAACCTTGCTCTGATACCACTTGTTGGATCTTACGGCGCCCTTAGAGGGGGGGGGGTGAATAAGGGAATAAAATTCTTTGTTACTTTTTACTAAATTGTTTAGAGAAACTTAGAACAAAATAACAATTTATCTTAAAGAAGGAAAATAATTGTAATTTGCAATTCTGCAAGTTATGCCAAATGATAGAAATCAAGTAAACACAAAAGAGACATGATTATATTATATGGAAAAAGTGTTTACATAAATTTTATTTCTATATCGCTAGAAATCGGAGGCGTATAAATGTAAATTTCTTTTCCTATTCTATACCGACTTGTATCCCCACAAACCGGTTGGCTTTAGCCTATCCTTCCCCGGATAAGGCCTCAAGTCGCTCTAGCCAATCCTTCCCCGGATAAGGCCTCAAGCCCCCTAGATCTAATCACTAGAACTAGTCGCCAACACAAGGCGAATTTCCCCCTAAGTCCTACCCAGACCTAGTCGCCAACACAAGGCGAATTAACTTAACGATTACAAAAAAATTACGGAATGAAAATTAATATAACAATAATGAAACTCCCTATATGAGATCTCTGAAGATGAGGATGAAGGATCGGTATAGCATAAGCGAGGTTGAAGCGATCGTTCTTCGGATGCAGCGTGGTGGCTTCCTTCTCCAGAAATCCTCTTTGAATTTGAGTGGGAGATGAACTTTCGGCAGGGTAGCTGCTTTGGAAATATGGCACAAGTAATCTCTCTGGAAGCACACACTCAAAACGAGAGAGAGCCCATCATTTTATAGAACTTGGAGATAGCACCTGCGTTAGCTCCTAGCGCCTGCGTTAGCTCCTAGCGCCTGCGGTAGCGTTCGTTTGGAGCGGTTGCGAAACCGTCGGCGACGTGGCGCTGTGCACGAACTTGAGATAGCACCTGGAGGTAGCGCTAGCGCTGGTGGTAGCGGTTGCAAAACTGTCGGTGGCGTGGCAGAACAAACATTTGTCGAACGGAATTTTTGTCGAACGAAGTTTTCGTCGAACGGAGTTCCACATTCGTCGAACAGAAATTTTCGTCGAACGAATTTCCACATTCGTCGAATGGAAATTTTCGTCGAACGGAGTTCCACATTCGTTGAACGGAGCTTCAAGTTTGTCGAACGAGCTAGCGCCTAGTAGTAGCGCTAGCGCTGGCGGTAGCACATTGTTTGAGATTTTTGAATTAAGCAGCTTTCTACATGTGGAGTATTGCACCTATAGTTCCTGCACACTATAAACACACGACAAGCAAGATCAAATACAATTTGGGATTTGTTATTCTCAAACAAAGGGATGTGACACACATGACCAACACTTAACCACCCGCCTTTGCTCTGATTTGTTCTGCGCTTTTGTGATTTTTTTCAAACTCGGTCATCCTGACCATAATCATATTGATCTTTGTGACTTGCGCGAAATGTGCGATCTCAGTTTCGACTTGTGTGGTTAAATCTCTGTGACTGCACCCTCTTCTTTTCTCTATGGAGACTCCGTATGTCCCTTCTTTAGCCTCAAATCCCACTACTTCAGCTTCATATCCTTCTGGCAATCTAGGCACTACATACAAGTTGACCAGACCAAACTACCCAGGCTAGAGTGTCTTCTTCACCTTTCTTCTAAGGTACCAACGTAAATGTCATCATCTCACTGAGGACCCTCGGCAAAAGGATCAGATACCTATGATGACTGGGATGTCAGAGATGCTCTAGTTCGTACATGGCTCGCTAACAGTCTCTATGTCGAGTGCCTACCCATTATTTGACATGATTAAACTGTTAAGGAATCCTAAAATCATCTTGCTACTCTCTACTCAAAGGGAGATCAGACTTCTTGCATATACACATTATATGTCGATCTCTTTGCCCGCCTGAACATGACACCCACTACTACCTACTAGGAGATGCAAGCTCTTGGTACCATACTTCTTTATAACTGCCCCTTCTCCGCAGATCTTACTAAGTAACATAAACACTTCCAAGAACTTCTGGTGGTGAGTTATCTGGTTCGCCTCTCGAAATCATACGAAAAGATCCATCAAAATATTCTGGGTGAAGCTGACTCTCCTACCTTCGATGCCACCGCTGCTCGAATCTCTATTGTCATAACTCTTCTTCAGGGACCTCTACTTACCTCCTCGCACCCCTGACAGTTTTGCTCATCCACCAACTGGGGTAACAATAGTGGTCGTGGATGCTACTCTAATGGAAGAGGCCCTTTTCAGCACATCTGCCCTTATTGTGGAAGGCCAGATCATCATGTGGATCATTGTTGGGCCATGCATCCTCATCTTTGTCCACAAGTGGGTGAAGCATCTCTTTCTTCCTCAAAGAAGTCTGCCTCTCTTACCACCTCTTAAGGTAGTTCGCATGTGGTCACCCAGGGTAAGTGGCTCATTGACTGTAGTGCTACTAATCATTTGACGAGAACTCATTTTCTTTTTTCTCATTTGGACAAACATGATCGGTCACCACCGATTTGGATTGGGGATGGCTCTCCATCCCCTTTGTGCGGGACTGGTATGGTCCATGCGACTACATATCTTCAACTTTAGGACACTCTCTATGTGCTGAGATTTCCATGCAATTTCCTCTTTATTACATCTCTCTACAAACAACTATATTGTTCAATCATGTTTACATCTACTACTTGTTCTTTTCAAGATCCTCGCTCCAAGGAGACAATTGTTATTTGGACTGAAAATGGCAGCTTCTACTTCCTTATAATGTTTCTACACTCTCAGCTTCTACTATCTCCAACTCTCTTCTTTAGTGGCATATTTGCCTCAGTCATCCTCCTCCTCACCTCCTCTACCAGCTTATGCCAGAACTGCGACAGGATGACTCTTCCCTCAATTGTGAAGATTGCCAGTTAGGCAAACATCACCGCTCCTCTTATATAGCTAAAGATGGACGTAGCTCTTCTCGACCTTTTGATCTTGTTCACTCGGACATCTGGGGTCCCTCTCCTACCAAATCCGTCGATAGGGGAAGTCGATATTTTGTCATTTTTATTGATAATTTCTCAAGATGTACTTGGGTGTATGTAATGCCCCAATTCGTGCTAGACCCCTCTATTGGAGCCTATGTTCTGCCTCTTTTGGTTTGAGAATAACAAATACTGTGTTGTATTTGATCTTGTTTTTTGTGTGTTTATAGTATGCATGTTGTATAGGAACTATAGCTACACATCCCTATGAATAGTATCTGAATGGAGATGAGTACTCTCTGGAAAGAAAGCTAACGCCCCGCGTTAGTTGTTAACGCCCCGCGTTAACTTCCATTGAGAAGGAATCCGTCGAGAAGAAATGCCATCGAGAACGAATCCGTTGAGAAGCCAAAGACAACGCCAGACGTTACGTCTTAACGCTGGGCACTAACCGTTCGATGAAATTACGTTCGACAAAAATGCCGTTTGACGAAATGGGAAGGCCGCTCGACGAATTGGAGTTCGGCGAACTGAGCTACTGCACAACAATATTGCGTTCGACGAAATGAACTTGCGCTCGACAAATTGGATGCAGTTCGACGAACTTTGAAGGGGAACGAAACTCAACGCCAGTGTTGACTCTTAACACCCGCGTTGAATCCACAAACTGCACGATCTTGACGGTTGCGCGATTTCAGCCACGATAGTTCATGTTCACTAATGCCGGTGTTAACCCTTAACGCCATGCGTTTGTTCCCGTAGCTATTTAAAGTACATCCCCTCTCATTCTGTGTGAGATGATTCCAGAATTCTAATATTTTGAAGAGAGGCTTGTGTACAACATTTGATAGATCTCCCTTGGGCTATCATGAAGATCTAAAGAGGATTTTGAAGGAGAAGGTCTACAACACATATCCCATATGAAGGAAGGTCATTTCAAGAACGCCAACACCTACATCGACTTTGTCTTCACCTTCAGAATTTCTTGGGGAGTTTCTCTTTACTTATCTTGTAATCTTTTACTTTTTCCTTTTGTATTTTGGTTTGGAGAAATTGTTCTGGGAGAACGTCGGAGTCCGGGAAGGATTCCGTGGGTAATTTGCCTTGTGTTGGCGACTAGGTCCTTGTGAGGCTTAGGGGGTAATTTGCCGCCTTGTGTGTGGAGACTAGGTCGAGGGTAGATCTAGGGGGTGGCTAGAGGCCTTATCTAGGGTAAGATAGGCTATAGCCAACTGGTCCTTGGGACAAGGACCAGTGAATCAACAAAAAGTGTTTTTACATATTCTCGCCTTGGAAATATGGCACAAGTAATCTCTCTGGAAGCACTCACTCAAAACGAGAGAGAGCCCATCATTTTATAGAACTTGGAGATAGCGCCTGCGTTAGCTCCTAGCGCCTGTGTTAGCTCCTAGCACCTGCTGTAGCGTTCGTGTGGAGCGGTTGCGAAACCGTCGGCGGCGTGGCGCTGTGCACGAACTTGAGATAGCGCCTGGAGGTAGCCCTAGCGCTGGCGGTAGCGGTTGCGAAACCGTCGGTGGCGTGGCAGAACAAACTTTTGTCGAACGGAATTTTTGTCGAACGAAGTTTTCGTCGAACGGAGTTCCACATTCATCGAACGGAAATTTTCGTCGAACGAATTTCCACATTCGTCGAATGGAAATTTTTGTCGAACGGAGTTCCACATTCGTTGAACGGAGCTTCAAGTTTGTCGAACGAGCTAGCGCCTAGTAGTAGCGCTAGCGCTGGCGGTAGCACATTGTTTGAGATTTTTGAATTCAGCAGCTTTCTACATGTGGAGTATTGCACCTATAGTTCCTGCACAATATAAACACACGACAAGCAAGATCAAATACAATTTGGGATTTGTTATTCTCAAACAAAGGGATGTGACACACATGACCAACACTTAACCACCCACCTTTGCTCTGATTTGTTCTGCGCTTTTGTGGTTTTTTTCAAACTCGGTCATCCTGACCATAATCATCTTGATCTTTGTGACTTGCGCGAAATGTGCGATCTCAGTTTCGACCTGTGTGGTTAAATCTCTGTGACTGCACCCTCTTCTTTTCTCTACGGAGACTTCGGATGTCCCTTCTTCAGCCTCAAATCCCACTACTTCAGCTTCATATCCTTCTGGCAATCGAGGCACTACATAAAAGTTGACCAGACCAAACTACCCAGGCTAGAGTGTCTTCTTCACCTTTCTTCTAAGGTACCAACGTAAATGTCATCATCTCACTGAGGACCCTCGGCAAAAGGATCAGCTACCTATGATGACTGGGATGCCAGCGATGCTCTAGTTCGTACATGGCTCGCTAACAGTCTCTATGTCGAATGCCTACCCATTATTCGACATGATGAAACTGTTAAGGAAGCCTAGAATCATCTTGCTACTCTCTACTCAAAGGGAGATCAGACTTCTTGCATATACACATTATTTGTCGATCTCTTTGCCCGCCTCAACATGACACCCACTTTAACCTACTAGGAGATGCAAGCTCTTGGTACCATACTTCTTCATAACTGCCCCTTCTCCGCAGATCTTACTAAGTAACATAAACACTTCCAAGAACTTCTGGTGGTGAGTTATCTGCTTCGCCTCTCGAAATCATACGAAAAGATCCATAAAAATATTCTGGGTGAAGCTGACTCTACTACCCTCTATGCCACCGCTGCTCGAATCTCTATTGTCATAACTCTTCTTCAGCGACCTCTACTTATCTCCTCGCACCCCTGACAGTTTTGCTCATCCACCACACCGGCGTAAAAATAGTGGTCGTGGATGCTACTCTAGTGGAAGAGGCCCTTTTCGGCACATCTGCCCTTATTGTGGAAGGCCAGGTCATCATGTGGATCATTGTTGGGCCATGCATCCTCATCTTTGTCCACAAGTGGGTGAAGCATCTCTTTCTTCCTCAAAGAAGTCTGCCTCTCTTGCCACCTCTTAAGGTAGTTCGCATGTGGTCACCCAGGGTAAGTGGCTCATTGACTGTAGTGCTACTAATCATATGACGAGAACTCATTTTCTTTTTTCTCATTTGGACAAACATGATCGATCACTACCGATTTGGATTGGGGATGGCTCTCCATCCCCATTGTGCACGACTGGTATGGTCCATGCCACTACACATCTTCAACTTGAGGATACTCTCTATGTGCTGACATTTCCATGCAATTTCCTCTTTATTACATCTCTCTACAATCAACTATATTGTTCAATCATGTTTACATCTACTACTTGTTCTTTTCAAGATCCTCGCTCCAAGGAGACAATTGTTATTTGGACTGAAAATGGCGGCTTCTACTTCCTTATAATGTCTCTACACTCTCATCTTCTACTATCTCCAACTCTCTTCTTTAGTGGCATATTTACCTCATTCATCCTCCTCCTCACCTCCTCTACCAGCTTATGCCAGAACTGCTACAGGATGACTCTTCCCTCAATTGTGAAGATTGCCAGTAAGGCAAACATCACCGCTCCTCTTATCTAGCTAAACATGGACGTAGCTCTTCTCGGCCTTTTGATCTTGTTCACTCGGACATCTGGGGTCCCTCTCCTACTAAATATGTCGATAGGGGAAGTCGATATTTTGTCATTTTTATTGATAATTTCTCAAGATGTACTTGGGTGTATGTAATGCCCCAATTCGTGCTAGACCCCTCTGTTGGAGCCTATATTCTGCATCTCTTGGTTTGAGAATAAAAAATACCATGTTGTATTTGATCTTGTATTTTGTGTGTTTATAGTATGCATGTTGTATAGGAACTATAGCTACACATCCCTATGAATAGTATACTGAATGGAGATGAGTACTCTCTGGAAAGAGAGCTAACGCCCCGCGTTAGTTGTTAACGCCCCGCGTTAACTTCCATTGAGAAGGAATCCGTCGAGAAGAAATGCCATCGAGAATGAGAAGGAATCCGTCGAGAAGAAATGCCATCGAGAACGAATCCGTTGAGAAGCCAAAGACAACGCCAGACGTTACGTCTTAACGCTGGGCATTAACTGTTCGACGAAATTACGTTCGACAAAAATGCCGTTTGACGAAATGGGAAGGCCGCTCGACGAATTAGAGTTCGACGAACTGAGCTACTGCACAACAATATTGCGTTCGACGAAATGAACATGCGTTCGAAAAATTTGATGCAGTTCGACGAACTTTGAAGGGGAACGAAACTCAACGCCAATGTTGACTCTTAACACCCGCGTTGAATCCACAAACTGCACGATCTTGACGGTTGCGCGATTTCAGCCACGATAGTTCATGTTCACTAATGCCGGTGTTAACCCTTAACGCCATGCGTTAGTTCCCGTGGCTATTTAAAGTACATCCCCTCTCATTCTATGTGAGATGATTCCAGAATTCTAATATTTTGAAGAGAGGCTCGTGTACAATATTTGATAGATCTCCCTTGGGCTATCATGAAGATCTAAACAGGATTTTGAAGGAGAAGGTCTACAACGCATATCCCATATGAAGGACGGTCGTTTCAAGAACGCCAACATCTACATCGACTTTGTCTTCACCTTCAGAATTTCTTGGGGAGTTTCTCTTTACTTATCTTGTAATCTTTTACTTTTTCCTTTTGTATTTTGGTTTGGAGAAATTGTTCTGGGAGAACGTCGGATTCCGGGAAGGATTCCGTGGGTAATTCACCTTGTGTTGGCGACTAGGTCCTTGTGAGGCTTAGGGGGTAATTCGCCGCCTTATGTGTGGAGACTAGGTCGAGGGTAGATCTAGGGGGTGGCTAGAGGCCTTATCTAGGGTAAGATAGGCTATAGCCAACCGGTCTTTGGGACAAGGACCAGTGAATCAACAAAAAGTGTTTTTACATATTCTCGCCTTGATTTCTAGCGTTATAGAAATCAAACATTTATGTATTCAATTTATTATGAAATAAAATCATGTCTTTTAATGTTCTATTCAATTGATCTTATTTCCTCTTCAAGAATGTTTTAATTTATATTTTCATTACAGTATTAAAATTAACATTTTTGTAATTATCTTTGAAATACAATAATTGTTTTCATTATCTCTAATTTTCTAGAATTGTATTTCATTAATGTTTTTATTAGTAAAATCTCATTGACATAATTCTGAGTAGATAATTTTCTGAAGAGCTAACGCCCAGCGTTAACACCTAACGCCCAGCGTTAACACCTAACGCCAAGCCTTATCAACAATAAGGAAAAAGTTCTGTTTCGCTTATCTGAGATATTAAAATATATTTTCCAATAAAATATTCTGAAACTTCAGTCCCAAACTCTGATAAATTTAATTAAGATTTAAATTCCATAAAACCCTTAATCACCGCCCCTCTCTAAGGGCGTCGTAAGATCCAACACGTGGTATCATAGCGTAGGTTATTCCAATACGGCTTCACAACCGGGAATAATGACGCTTCATGATCTCGCATATTCTAGAGAGGATAATTTTTATGAAAATGAAAAATCATTATGTCCACCATTATTTATGGGTGAAAATTATAATGTCTGGAAAACATTTATGGAAAAATTTCTTAAAACTTTGGATATTGAAGTTTGGAATATTACAATTAAAATGCCCCCAATTATTCTAAATAAAGATGAAATATTTTTAAATGCCAAATCTATGAATAGTCTATATTGTGCTCTAGATCAAAATATTTTCAACCTTATTTATACGCTTCCTACTGCTTTTGAAGTTTGGAAATTTCTTGAGAATACTTATAGTCTTTCTTCCACAGATGATGAACAAGAGGAATTCCTTATGGATCCAAGAGAAGAAATCGACAAGGTCTCATGCTTGGAGGAAGATCTATCTAAGCGAGAAACAATATTGAACTCAATTGATGGCAAAACATCAAGCAAAAGAGAAGACAGAAACTATAGCAAGGTAAGAAAATCTAAATCTTCTCTTTTTGTAACAAATTCTATTTCTACATTTCGTGTGCTTAAATTTGCTAAACGTAAAATTTCAAAGTTGAAACATGTTAATTCCAAATTATATTTAGAAAATAAAACTTTAAAAGCAAACGCTAAAGTAGAATCTTATATTGTGGTTTCAAATTCTCTTTCAAGCTCTTTTAAAAATGCTAAACCTTGTTTTGATTATAATACTTTTAAAAAAGAACTCAAGGTTTTGGAAAAAATGTCTTTTAACTTCAAAAGAGCATAATGAAAAATTGATAAAAGAAAATGACAATTTAAAGGATAAACTAGAATCATTAAAAATGTATATTCAAAATTTTTCATATAATAAAAAATCTTTTATTTCTAGTTTATCAAATTATCAAAAGTCTAAAAGCTTAACTTCATATTATAAGAGTATGTCTATAAGAAAGAGTGGAAATGAAAATCATCAAAATAAGAACCAATCATTTAAAACATATTTTAACCCACTCTTTCAACATTCAATTCTTAAGAAAGACCATCACTCTTATAAACTCTCAAAGAATCAATATAATAAAATTCATTATGATTATCAACATCAATGTATTTTGAAAAATAATTTGAATAAACATAAATCCCAAATGAATTATCTTTCAAACAACTATCATTCCAAAAGGATGTCAAATAATCATAATATGATTTAAAAGATAAACAACCAAAGTATGAATGGAGGCCCAAAATGAAAAACAAAACACTAACTCCACTTGTAAAGGCCCATTCATCACTATCTCTCCAAAAGCCAACACAATGTATTTGGGTACCAAAAGGAACCATCTCACTTGGTCCCCTTTGGATACCTAAATCTCTCATTCACTAGGAATCATTGTATTGCATGAAGTAAAATTAATTATAAATGAAATATCAAAACTCGACTTCATGATATGCTTAATTGCTTTTTCTTTTGTTTATTTTTTATTTTTGAGCCAACACACTATGATATCTTTATATATTATGAGATATGACTTTCATTTTAAGCTTAATGTTTAACAAATCAAATTGAATTAAATTGAACATAATGTCATAATTTTTAAGTGATCTATCTTTTCTTTTTCTATGTTTTATCCTTGTTAAATCCATTACCTATAAATGTCTTATATTATCATTATAAATTGAATGCTAGTTTGCTAAATGATATTATAAAGACTAATTAAATTACTTTCAAAATTGGATTTAAATGGACTTTTAGGGGTCTTAGGCTAAAATATTAAATGCACAACTTATTGCATATTTGTCTATTTTTCGTTGTTGCGTATAATAGCCCCTATATTGAAAATCATAATCGAGAAAAATCGAAATCAAATAATATCAAAAACAATGTATTTTAAATCAAATATTGTAACTCTGTTGCTAACGCCAGGCGTTATCACTAACGCTGGCGGTAGCATATTTTCCTAAAAATTCTGATTTCTCTAATTATTATTTTTCTAAAAAATTATTTTACTATCATTATTTTCAAATACCTTGTATTTGTTTTGTCTAATTTCTACAAATTAAAATCAAAAAGAAATTTACAAAAATAATGAATATGATTTCACAATCACCACCATGATATATTAATATCCTATGCTAAAATTCAATATAATTATATATCATAATTCATGATCCATCAAGACCTATCTTAAATCAACTAATTCTATCAACCTTAGGAATTATGAAATATATGATTGCAATTGGTATTATTGTTTCATATCTTGTTTTGTGTGTGTGATGTGCATCTCTATTGTTTGCATGTATCTCATTATCTTTAGACCTATGAATTAACTTGATATCAACAAGATGAAATCAAATAGAATTGTCACTTCTTTCTAGGTCTATGAAAATTCAAAACTCTATGTTTGAATACATGCAATTCAATTACATATTTGTCCAATTTTACTTAGCTTTGCACCTTGTTGTCGTAATTCATCATACTAGCATCATCACTTACCATTGGTAGAAATCAATGTCCATATTAGTTATATACCTTGTAATGCTAAAGTAAATTATGTTACTAGAATATGAAAATCATAATTTGCTTTGTAGTTATTTGCATGAATAAAAATGTTCTAAATGGATTTAAAATCAACAATCTTCGATATAAGTGTAAATCCTAAACTAATCATGCAATTATACCATAGTTTATATATTTAAGGCTTACACGCTTAGTATGTCCATAATCATTAAACCTATGACATGTGTCTCACAATAGCGAGGGTGTAGGATTATGTGCATTAGAGACCTAACCTCTAAGTCATGTCTTGTCCTTAACCGGGGAGGGTTCCAGTAGGGCCTTGCGAGGCACTAGGGGAAAGAGTGCTAGGTTGAGCGTCGTCTTTTGTATGCATATAGGATTAACACCCTAACCTACGGTATGTGTGCAGCTCCTCATGACCATCCGTCACTTAGTACGGGGCTTGAGTGTAGTCATGTAGTTAAGGTATCTTGATCTTATATATACTTATATTATATTCATTGCATGAACATCATCTCACTCTTTACATTTAAATCATGCATATTATTTTTATTCTATCATCTTGTGTTTGCATATTTTATTATTTTGAGTTTTAATGATTTTACTAAACACAAGTATTTGAAAAATCATCAAAAACATGCTAAAAGAGCCTTCAAATCTAATCAATATACTCTGAAATATCAACTGAAGGAAGGTATCTTTATAATACAAATGAATTATGAAAAATATTTTTCAAAACATCAAAATTTGCAGTTCTGTCTCGGCGTTAAGAAGCTAACGCCTGGCGTTAGCTCCTTTACTCCAATTTTTTTTTGTTTTTTTTGTTTTGAGTAATTTCTGGTATTATTTTAATGTTTTGTGTGTGTTTTGTTTCTCTATTTGTAAGAAGTTTTCTATCTTTTTATTTCCTTTAAAACAAAATTTCATTTCTTTTCAAAAAAATATATGTATTTTCTCATGCATTATTTTGAGTTTATTTTTCTGGCATAGAATATCATTTACTAATTGGGCTAAAAAGTCTTTTATTTTCTCCAGAGAATATATATAAAAAACCAAATACAAAATTACAAAACAATTTCAAAGAACAAAAATATGTTTTTTTTCTTCATGTGTGTTTATTGTTTTGTGCATATATAAAAATTCAAAAATTTATAAAAACTGATTGTTATTCATTGTCATTGTCAAGGATGATTAATTATATCAATTAAAGATTAAATACAATGTTTAATTTAACTTTCAAGTTTCTTAAAAATATTGTTTTGTATTTGTCATGCCTTGAAAATTATCTTGTTATGTGCAATGAAATTGATTGTAGATAAACATGTGTAGAATTGCTTAGCATGCCTCTAAGTATGTGCAATGTATTATGTTTGATAATGATTCATTCACTCACTTATTTTTGATAATCTGCATATGTTTACAATCTTATACTTGCATGATTGTGTAGTGTAATAACATAAATAATTAAATTGCATAAATATTTTACATGCACTTATTCGTTAGAGAAATGTGGTTATGTTTGCAAATCAAGTGAATTCAGAGTCCTTAGTCACTAAATAAAAAAGCAAATAATCAATGACAAGGAAAACTCCACCAAGCACTACTCACCCTCCTAATAAGTCTTAATGAGTATTGTGAGGTTGAGCACCTTGGATAAGAATTGTAAAGTGTCTTGTAGTAAACAATTTATACACCACTTCTCTTAGTACACCGGATCACAAAAAAATTGAAAATAAAGCTAAAAAGTATAAAAGTGATCCCCAAGCACTACTATGCACCCTGATAAGTCTTAATAAGCATTGTGTGTGCAGAGCACCTTGGTAGTTGTACTCTTTACTTATGTGCATTAAAATATTGTGGAAGTAATATTATTTGTGTATTTTAATGTTGTGTTATTTCATTATATATGTCATGTGTTTTTGATTGATTCACTTGTATACTTTATCAAAACACAACTTTGTACACATCATTATCTTTCATAAAACTTGTACTCATGAGAATTGGATCCTACTGATCATCTACTCCAATTTCTACAAACTTAAGCAAATGTACTAGATAACAAAACATGATCGCTACAATGTTTATGTTTACTGAAAGGCAAATTTTATTACATTGTAGTTTTTATATCTTTTCTTGATATTATGAAATCATGCTTGCAATTTTATATTAATGGAATAGCATCTCTTAAATCTATAACTCAAACATCAACTTTTCAAATTTAAAACTCATTATTTTTTGTACGATTTTACCTTCTAAAATGATGTTTATGTTTAAGAGTGCTTATAATATTCTTCTGCTAAGTTTACCACTTATGCTCATTCATGTCTTTTTTTAACAGCGTGGTATTCTATCTTTTTTCTTTTCAACCATTGGTATCTTAAAATAGAATGCTTACTTTATCATGTTAGCTATGTTGCTTACTACTATATGTTACATCATGCTAATATTTTTCTCAACAAGTAGTATTTAAGAAGCTTTTGATTGCATCGTATTTTTCTTCTCAACATAGAACATATTACTCCTTATTACATACTAACTCCTAAACCCTCTTTTGATACTACCAGAAGGGGAGATTAAATTGCATAAATCTAATATTTAGGAGGAGTGCATTATAATAATATTAAACTCAAAAAATGGGTATATTTGTAGGGGTAATTATATAGGAGGTGCATACACTATCATATGCTCGATCATGACAATTCTTCAATAAGTGGTTTCTTATCTATCTTAGAAGATATACACTAATTCCTACCCACTTTTGCTAATAACAAAAGGGGGAGAAGAAATTGAGAAATCTAGTAAAATAGATATTTAGGGGGAGTAAATTATAAGAGAACACTTATGTAGGGGGAGGACTTCATATAGAAAGAGTATGCATTATCGCTTTCAAATCAATCATGCTTTTAACCTGTTATTCATGCATATATTATTACCTTACTTATCTATTAACACAAATGGTCTTAATCTCACTAATTTCTCATACAGGTATTTGTTATTATCAAAAGGGGAGATTGTTGGAGCCTATGTTCCGCATCTCTTGTTTTGAGAATTACAAATACCGTGTTGTATTTGATCTTGTATTTTGTGTGTTTATAGTATGCAGGTTGTACAGGAACTATAACTACACATCCTTATGAATAGAATACTGAATGGAGATGACTCTCTGGAAAGAGAGCTAACGCCCCGCGTTAGTACTTAACGCCCCGCGTTAGTACTTAACGCCCCGCGTTAGTACTTAACGCCCCGCGTTAACTTTCATTGAGAAGGAATCCATCGAGAAGAAATTCCATCGAGAACGAATCCGTTGAGAAGCCAGAGTGAAAGTGGAGGTTAGATCTTAATGTTACTCTAGCGCGGGGGGGGGGGGGGGGGTGAATAGAGTATTAAAAACTTTTTATTAGTTTTATTGCGGAATTTAAAATACTGATATATATATACGTATATATTGAGTGAGTAATAAAAACAAACACAAAGAAAGCACACAACACAAACATAGAAAATTAAAACAATCACAGAGGACACAAGGAGCTATAGTAGTTCCCCAATAAATCTGGTACGTCTACGCTTCTACAACCCTTGGTAGGAATCCACTAGGATTTTTTATCAGGTGCCCTAACAACAATGAGCTTTTGATAAGGTGCCCAAAAACCAAGCTGGATTTTTTGGTCAGGTGTCTTGCCACAAAGAGGTAAACTTTTGAAGGGAGTTTTAACCCTGTACAAAATGGGATAAAGAGAGGTTTAGATTGTTCTTCTCTGTCAATATGCTGAGAGAAGACTCTAGTGGATGTTGATGTAGAAAAGGCTTCCTCTGTCTGATATGAGAGTGTTTGATAGTAGATTGATTGGAAGCTTTCTTTTGAATGTATGAGCAGATCTTCCTGTAGCTGATAAATCTGAGAGGATAACTCCTTCAAATTTTTATTGCTCTTTTGAAGATCTGAACTTGTAGCAAATGACTGAGAGAAGTATTGTTGAAGATGTTCTCAGTATGAAAGAGCTGCTAGAGGAAGAAGAAGATCTGTGTGCTTTTTGATCTTCTTGTTCTTCCTGTATTTCTCCCTTTCTTTTTCCTTTTTCTGTACAGCTTTCTAAAAAAAAATATGTTCTGTACTAATTCTTGTCGTGAAAGCTGCTGAACTATGGAAGTATTTTCTGCTGTATCTTCTTCCTGTTTTTCTTTTGAAAATCTCTGACAGAAATTAATTGCAAATCCCTTATATTAAGGAATATAATATATCTGAAAAGATATTTTGAAAACACAAATCTGCTGCGCGTTCACCTTTTTCCTTTTCCATGAATATGTCCTTTTCCAAGAAATGTCAATGGCTATAATCTTGAAATAATAAAAGGAAATATATTATCCTTACTTATCTGATATAAAAGAGCCATTGCTGTAGTCGATCTGAGTTCAGAGAATGAAATGATATAATCTTCTGAAACTTTCTGAACTTAAATAAGAATTCTTCGATCTGAACAAAATTCGTCGATCTCAATAATTTTCGTCGAGCTCAGAGCTGTGTTCGTCGATCTGAAAATATTCGTTGAACGCAGATTCATCGAGCGCCAAACCGCTGAGACTGAAGATCATCGACCGCTGAGATGCTGATCCGCTGAGACGAGCTTGAAACAAGCCATTCATCAAAAGCAGAATGCAAGCCGTTCGTCGAACGCAGAGAGCAGTTCATCGAACGCAGTGTGGAATTCGTCGAACGCAGAATCTAAATGAATTCTTGAGTTCTAACAGCCTAAACACTTGACCCATTGACTATACATTGGGGTCAACTTGATCCTAGTCAACAGATAGTGATCCTAGCTCAAATCTGAAATAAGGTTGTTCCAACAATCTCCCCCTATTTGGGTTAGCACACTATTTGACAAAAATATGAATAAAACAAACTAAAACAATAGAGCATATATATATATCTGATATTATTTAAATATTTCATCAGATATAAAATAAATAATACTCTGAGTTCTGAAATTACATTGAAAATAAAACTAATAAAGACACAATACGAACCTTTGATTTCTTCTGAAATTTGACATTTCTGAATTCAGAATTTTGATATTGCCTGCACTGAGTTTTCTGAATTCTGAATAGCTGAGCTTGTATCTGCTATATTTCAGCTTCTGAAATTGTTGATCTGAACTAAAATTTGATCTGAATTTAATATCTGCTCTAACTGAACTTAGTTCTTAATCTGCTATAACATCTCCCTAAATTTGTCATAATCTAAATTTGTTTCTTCTTCTATATTCTGAAACTATATTCTGAATCCTTTCTGAAAGCATCTCCCCCTGAGAGTATCTCCCCCTGAGACTGGAGGTTCTTCAGCTTTTTCCCTTTGTCAAGTTCATAGAGCATCTCCCCCTGAGCAACTGCATCAAATGGAGCTTGTTCATAGAACTTCTCCCCCTGCCTAGTTTCAGGAAGGCCTGATGCTAGGCCCTTGAAGAAGGGACATTTGATGGAGGTAGGGAGGGATGCCATCTTTATATTGCTATAGTTCCTGCAAAATGAAATAGAGATCAAGTGCAAAGGGAACTAGAAAGAGAAGCAATTCTGTAGACATTCAGTTAAAATGAAAAAGATTTTGATTATGAGAACAGGTCAGAAATAAAAAGCTTCATCATAACTGGGTTCGACGAAAAATGAGTTTTCGTCGATCTCAGTTCGACGAACTTGATGACTTCGTCGATCTCCGTTCGACGAAAAACTGAATTTCATCGATCTCAGTTAGATGAAGAATGGGACAAGTAGAAAACTTAATTTTTATCAGATTGAATCTCCATCTATTATTCCTAGCTGATTTATAAAGAAAATGTGTTTCTTTTCATCCAAGGGCTAGGTGAAAATGCCAGCTCTTTGCAAATCAGTAGAGATGAATTGTAGTCAAATTTTATTTTTATCCACATTATCCCTAAGGAAGTGGTGCCTAATTTCTATGTGTTTAGTCCTACTATGGAGAACTAGATTTTGTGCTATAGATATTGCACTAGTATTGTCACAAAATATAGTTGAATTATTTAAGTTGACACCATAGTCTAGGAGCTGATTTTGTATCCACAATATCTGTGAGCAGCAACTGCCTGCAGCTATGTATTCAGCTTCAGCTGTTGATGTAGACACAAATGTTTGTTTCTTACAAAACCAAGACAAAAGCCTATCACCAAGAAACTGGCAAGTTCCTGATGTGCTTTTCCTGTCTACTCTGCATCCAGCATAATCTGATTCTAAGAATCCAGTTAATTCAAATTCAGATGTTGTTGGATACCAAAGTCCTAGATTTGGACAACCCTTTATATATCACAAAATTCTTTTTAATAAAATTAGGTGAGATTCTTTGGGGTTAACTTGGAATCTAATACAAATACAAGTAACAAACATTATATCAGGCCTACTTACTGTTAAATAAAGTAGTGAGCCAACAATTGCTCTATATACCTTTTGATCAACAGGTTTCCCTGATTCATCATTATCAACAACAGCATTAGAGGGCATGGGTGTTTTCATGGTGGAAGAATCAGACATACCAAATCTTTTCACTAATTCCTTAGCATACTTATATTGGGATATGAAGATTCCATTTGGAGTTTGCTTCACTTGAAGACCAAGGAAGTATGATAGTTCATCCATACTACTCATTTCAAATTTAAATTGCATTAGATTAGAAAATCTTTTGCATAAATTTGAATCAGTAGAGCCAAAAATAATATCATCTACATATATTTGAACTAGCAAAGTTTGATTTTTATGTATCCTGAAAAATAGAGTTTTATCTACTATACCTCTACAGAATTTATTCTCTAAAAGAAAACTAGATAAGGTCTCATACCATGCTCTGGGAGCTTGTTTAAGACCATAGAGAGCTTTATTAAGCTTAAATACAAAAGAGGAGTGAGTTGGAGAGATGAAACCTGGGTGTTGTTCCACATAGACTTCTTCTTTGATTTCTCCATTCAGAAATGCACTCTTCACATCCATTTGATAAACTTTGAATATCTTGTATGCTACAAATGCAAGGAAGATCCTGATTGCTTCTAACCTTGCAACTAGTGCAAAAGTCAGATCATAATCTATTCCTTCTTCCTGTGAGTATCCTTGAGCTACTAGTCTAGATTTTTTCTCACGATATTGCCATCTGCATCTAGCTTGTTTCTGTAGATCCATTTAGTTCCAATGACTGGATGATTCTTTGGTTTAGGAACCAATTCCCAAACTTTGTTTGTCTCAAACTGATTGAGCTCCTTTTGCATAGCAATGATTCAGTTGGGATCTTGTTCTGCATCTTGTAGGAATTGAGGTTCAATCTGAGAGAAAAAACAAGTGTGCATCAAATTCTGATTAGCTTGATGCCTTGTCTTGACACCGGTTGATATGTCTCCAATTATTTGTGATCTGGGGTGATCTCTAATATTGACATAATCAATAGGCATAGTGGGATCAGCATTATCTGTAATTAATTCCTCTTGTGGAATGTCACTTAATGCTTCCTTTTCAGTTACATCTTCACTGATTTCTTCATCACTTTCTTCATTATCCTGCTGTACAGGATTTAAAGATCCTTCCTTCTGTAGAGCTAATTGATCTAGCTTCTCAAAGAGTGTAGGTAGATCTAGCTGCTCACTGAGTGTAGGTACCTGCAGGTTTTCTTTGGTAGAAGAATTCTTCTTGTTGTAAAACTTGTTAGTTTCATCAAAAGAAACATGCATAGATTCTTCAATTTTAGAAGAGGATTTGTTAAATATCCTATATGCTTTGCTGATTGATGAATAGCCTAAGAAAATTCCTTCTTTAGCTTTTGGTTCAAATTTCCTAAGGTATTTTTTGTCATTATTGTGAACAAAACATTTACAACCAAATGTTCTAAAATAGTTAACTTTAGGTTTCTTCCCTTTAAGTAACTCATAGGGAGTCTTACCCTTAAGTTTATGTATCAAACTCCTATTCAACACATAATTTGATGTGCTAACAGCCTCTGCCCAAAAAGATAGGGGCAAATTAGCATCTGCAAGTAATGTTGTTGCTGATTCAATTAGAGTTCTATTTTTCCTTTCAACTACCTCATTTTGTTGAGGAGTTCTAGGACCTGAGAAGCAATGCCTGAGACCTTCCTTCTCACAGAATTCTTGCATGAGAAGAGACTCAAATGAAGTGCCATGATCACTTATGATCAATGCAACTACAGTAGAGTACTCAATCTGCATGTTCTTAAGAAATTCTGTATGAACTTTAAAGTTATCTGACTTTTCTCTCAAAAAGAACACCCAAGTGAATATAGAGAAGTCATCTACAATAACTAGAGTGTATGACTTCCCCCCTAAACTCCTTGTTGCTATAGGTCCAAAAAGGTCCATATGTAGCAAATATAAGATTCTAGGTGAATCACTTTTAGA
This sequence comes from Dactylorhiza incarnata, assembly GCA_033032865.1. Classification (NCBI taxonomy): domain Eukaryota; kingdom Viridiplantae; phylum Streptophyta; class Magnoliopsida; order Asparagales; family Orchidaceae; genus Dactylorhiza; species Dactylorhiza incarnata. The sequence goes on from JAWHQI010001191.1 coordinate 85,178, forward strand.
TAATGATTTAAAACTATTTTTAGTTTGCTTGCCTAGTTGACATGCCCTACAAAGACCTTCTTTCTTGTATGAACCAGATGGTAACCTCTAACAAGATTGTCCTTAGATAATTTAGCAATGGTCCTAAGATTTACATGTCCTAATCTCTTATGCCAAAGTTCACTAGGTTTGCTTAATTGATTAAATAAACAAATTTCTGATTTTGATGAGTTGAAATTTACTAAATAGATATTTCCTTGCCTAATACCTGATAAAACAGTAATATTATCAAAAGACTTAATAAGGCTTTTTGATTTAGTAAAAGTTACCTTATACCCTTCATCACATAATTGGCTTATGCTGATGAGGTTGTGCTTCATTCCCTTGATATAAGCTACCTCTTTGAAGGTGACTTCTCCAACCTTGACTTTTCCATATACTTTTGTTTGTCCATAGTTGGATTCTCCAAATATTACTTTTGGTCCAAGCTTTGCCTTATAGTTGTTCAGATTGGCCTTGCTTCCTGTCATGTGTTTTGAACAGCCACTATCCAAGTACCATTGTTCTTTTATTCTTGGATAGTTGTGTACCTGCAAAGACAGAAAAACAATCTTATTTGTTCCTGACCCAGACTACCTTGGGTCTTTTTGAATTTCCATAAAAATCAGAAATAAAAGACATTTCAGGTTGGTTCTTATAACCTTGTGGATGATATCTACTTGGAGTTATTATCCATTCAATGAAAGGATTGATAGTATGTGAAGAATAAGAATTGTTCAGATTTGTTGTATATTTTCTGTTCGACGAACTGGGCTGAGTTCGTCGATCGTCGTTCGACGAATGGATGTGCTTTCGTCGAGTGCCATTCGAATAATAACTATACAGGAAATCTGTCTTCAGAGTTCGTCGATCTCCGTTCGACGATTTCTGCTGAATTCCTTTATTCTTGACAGCCTTACTTGAAATGTTTTTATTTACATCTACAACCTCTTTGATCTTAGCAGAAATGAATTATATAGGTGTAAATAATATATTTTTATTAATTAGATGTGGCTCACTTGATGAAGCACTCAAGCCCAGTTTGCTATTAAGTCTAGCATTAACAGTGCTTATTATGTCCATCAGTTTGATGCATCTCCCATTTAGGGATTCTTCAAATTTCTTGGCCTCAGAAAGTTTATTCTCAAGGAGAATAATTTGTTCTCTAGAGGCAGCCAAATCTTTCTTAAGTTTTACATTTTCTTCACTAATTTGATTCATTTCAGCCAAATCTGAGTGATTATTTCCTTCTCAGATTTTATTAAGTCTAAGCAAAGAACCTTGAATTCATCCTTGAATTCAACTAAATTGAAATCAAAATTAGAAATTACCTGATCTGCATCATTGTCATCTTCAGTTTCTGATTCTTCTTCTTCTGAGTTGTTTGCTGAGGCATTGATAGCCATCATGTAGAAGTTCTTCTCTTCTTCATCATCTTCATCATCAGAAGAGCTGGATGAAGAAGCACTTGCTGACTCACTGCTTGAGTTATAAATTGCCATCAGGCAATGATCATTCTCCTTTGATTCTTCTTCATCATCAGAAGAACTTGATGAAGATTCTGATTTAGTTTCACTCCAGGTTTCTGCTACAAATCATCTTCCCTTGTGTTTGTGCTTGTGGGAGGAATATTTGCTCGAGTGCTTCTTGTCTTCCTTTTCTTTTCTCTTTTCCTTCTTATCCTTCTTGTTTTGATTCTCTGGACAGTCAGGTACAATGTGTCCTGGTTTCCTGGAACCAAAAGGTACAATGTGCTCCTGGATGACTTTCTCCTGAAGTCTTTTCTTGCCATCTTGTAGAATCTGTTGGCAAGTGGACTCATCAACTTCTCATTGTCAAGAGTCTCTCCTTCTAGTCTGTAGCTTTGAAGGCAATGTTCCTTTCCTTCTTTGTTGCTGGAGAAGAAGTGGACTGTTCAGCTTCTCTGGATTTGACAAGCTGCTCATAGGACTTGAGCTTGCCTAACAATGTTTCAGTAGTAATCTCATTGATGCTTCTGGATTCCTTGATAGGCCAGATCCTAGAGTCCCAAGTGATGGGGAAGCACATTAGTATCTTGTCATTGATCTCAGTGATAGAGATCACTTTGTCCAAAGATTTCAGCTCATTAATTATGAGACCGAGCCTATTATACATATCATCAACTGTCTCAACTTCTCCCTTTTTGAAATTCTCATATTGAGAAATGATGTGGGATCTCATGTCCTTTCTTTCATCAGCAGACCCTTCAACCATATTGTTGAGTGAGATCCATATCTCTCTTGCAGAAGTGCATTCTACCACTCTTTGAAAAATGTCATTAGACATTGTTTGAGCCAGAATATTCATGGCTTTTGCATCAGCTCTCCTTTGCTTTTTATGGGCTTCAGTCCACTCAGGAGGTGGAATAGCATTGTTGGTAGTGGTGGTTTCAACACTAGTTGTTGATGTGGGAGCTGGAGGCCCAATCAAAATCACATTGAAAATTTCTTCATCAATAGAGTTTATGTATAACCTAATCCTTGCTTTCCATAGTGCAAACTTATTGAGAATGCACATAGGAGGTCATGTGCTTGAATACTCTTTGTTTTGTGCCATGAGTTTGTTAAAACAAAAATAAATAAAAACTCTAAAATTAATTTAGATCTAATTGATCTTTATGATTCAGGTGTTAGCCTGTAAAATAAAATCAACTACCCTCTGATACCGATTGAAAGTGGAGGTTAGATCTTAATTTTACTCTAGAGGGGGGGGGGGGGGTGAATAGAGTATTAAAACTTTTTATTAGTTTTATTGTGGAATTGAAAATATTGATATATATATGTGTATATTGAGTGAGTAATAAAAACAAACACAAAGAAGGCATACATCACATACACAGAAAAGTAAAACAATCACAGAGGACACAAGGAGCTATAGTAGTTCCCCAATAAATCTGGGTACGTCTACTCTTCTACCACCCTTGGTAGGAATCCACTAGGATTTTTGATCAGGTGACCTAACACCAATGAGCTTTTGATTAGGTGCCCAAAAACCAAGCTGGATTTTTTGATCAGGTGTCTTGCCACCAAGAGGTAAACTTTTGAAGGGAGTTTTAACCCTGTACAAAATGGGATAAAGAGAGGTTTAGATTGTTCTTCTCTGTCAATATGTTGAGAGAAGACTCTAGTGGATGTTGATGTAGAAAAGGCTTCCTCTGTCTGATATGAGAGTGTTTGACAGTAGATTGACTGGAAGCTTTCTTTTGAATGTATGAGCAGATCTTCCTGTAGCTGATAGATCTGAGAGGATAACTCCTTCAGATTTTGTTGTTCTTTTGAAGATCTGAACTTGCAGCAAATGACTGAGAGATGTATTGTTGAAGATGTTCTCAGTATGTGAGAGCTGCTAAAGGAAGAAGAAGATCTGCGTGCTTTTTGTTCTTCTTGTTCTTCCTGTATTTCTCACTTTCTTTTTCCTTTTTCTGTACAGCTTTCTAATTAAAATATGTTCTGTACTAATTCTTGTCGTGAAAGTTGCTGAACTATGGAGGTATTTTCTGTTGTATCTTCTTCCTGTTTTACTTTTGAAAATCTCTGACAGAAATTAATTGCAAATCCCTTATATTAAGGAATATAATATATCTGAAGAGATATTTTGAAAATACAAATCTACTGCGTCGTTTACCTTTTTTCCTTTTCCATGGATATGTCCTTTTCCAAGAAATGTCAACGCTATAATCTTGAAAGTATAAAAGGAAATATATTATCCTTACTTATCTGATAAAAAAGAGCCGTTGCTGTAGTCGATCTGAGTTCAGAGAATGAAATGATATAATCTTCTGAAACTTTCTAAACTTAATGATGAATTCTTTGATCTGGACAAAATTCGTCGATCTCAATAATTTTCGTCGAGCTCAGAGCTGTGTTCGTCGATCTGAAAATATTCATCGAATGCAGATTCGTCGACCACTGAACCGCTGAAACTAAAGATCGTCGACTGCTGAGGCGCTGAGCCGCTGAGCCGAGCTTGAAGCAAGCGTTCGTCGAACGCAGAATGTAAGTCGTTCGTCGAACGCAGAGAGCAGTTCGTCGAACGCAGAGACTAGTTCGTCGAACGCAGTATGGAGTTCGTCGAACGCAGAATCTGAATGAATTCTTGAGTTCTAACAGCCTAAACACTTGACCCATTGACTATACATTGGGGTCAACTTGATCCTAGTCAACAGATAATGATCTAAGCCCAGATAAGAAATAGGGTTGTTCCAACACAGAGACAACGCTAGGCATTATGTCTTAAGGCTGGGCGCTAACCGTTCGACGAAATTACGTTCGTCGAAAATGTCGTTCGACGAAATAGGAAGGCCGCCTCGACGAATTGGAGTTCGACAAACTGAGCTACTGCACGACAACATTGCGTCCGACGAAATAAACTTGCGTTCGACGAATTTGATGCAGTTTGACGAACTTTGAAGGGGAACTAAACTCAATGCCAGTGTTGACTCTTAACGCCCGCGTTGACTCCACAAACTGCCACAATCTTGATGGTTGTGCGATTTCAGCCACGACAGTGCACGTTCACTAACGCCACGCGTTAGTTCCTGTGGCTATTTAAAGTACAGTCCCTGTCATTCTATGTGAAATGATTCTAGAATTCTAATATTTTGAAGAGAGGCTCGTGTACAACATTTGATAGATCTCCCTTGGACTATCATGAAGATCTAAAGAGGATTTTGAAGGAGAAGGTCTACAACGCATATCCCATACGAAAGATGGTCGTTTCAAGAACGCCAACATCTACATCGACTTCGTCTTCACCTTCAGAATTTCTTGGGGAGTTTCTCTTTACTTATCTTGTAATCTTATTCTTTTTCCTTTTATATTTTGGTGTGGAGAAATCGTTCGGGAGAGAACGTCGGATTTCGGGAAGGATTCCGTGGGTAATTCGTCTTGTGTTGGCGACTAGGTCCTTGTGAGGCTTAGGGGGTAATTCGCCGCCTTGTGCATGGAGACTAGGTCGAGGGTAGATCTAGGGGGTGGCTAGAGGACTTATCTGGGGTAAGATAGGCTAAAGCCAATCGGTCATTGGGAGAAGGGCCGGTGAATCAATAAAATGTGTTTTTACATATTCTCGCCTTGATTTTTAGTGTTATAGAAATCAAACATTTGTGTATTCAATTTATTATGAAATAAAATCATGTCTTTTAATGGTCTATTCAATTGATCTTATTTCCTCTTCAAGAATGTTTTAATTTATAATTTCATTAAAGTATTAAAATTAACATTTGTGTAATTATCTTTGAAATACAATAATTGTTTTCATTATCTCTGATTTTCTAGAATTGCATTTCATTAATGTTTTCATTAGTAAAATCTCATTGACAGAATTCTGAGCAGATTAATTTTCTGAAGAGCTAACGCCCAGCGTTAACACCTAACGCCAGGCGTTATCAACAGTAAGGAAAAAGTTCTGTTTCCCTTATCTGAGATATTAAAATATATTTTCCTATAAAATATTCTGAAACTTCAGTCCCAAACTCTGATAAATTTAATTAAGATTTAAATTCCATAAAACCCTTATTCACCCCCCCCCCCCCCCTCTAAGGGCGCCGTAAGATCCAACACCCTCGAGTGACATGAGTCACTTGGAGATGTTTGGACTAGGTAGGGTTCTTGAGGTCCTTATGATTGCCATGGATGTGCCCTGGTCCCCAGGAGTGGGTGTAACCCTCACCCCTTAATGTTATAAAGCAAGTGGCAAAGAAATTGGTTGTAGGGAGCTAGCACCGGTGGTAGCATAAGCTAGCGCCAGCGGTAGCGGCCGAATCAGTGCACATGATTTCTTCCATGGTGGGTGGCTTAAATTGCCTAAAACTAAGTTAATGGTGGAATTACAAGCCTATAAGCAGCTAGCACCTAGTTGTGGAGTTTCAACATAAGCCTTGGAAAGTTGGAATTGCATTTAATGCTCATTAATGCAAATATCTCTCTCTCTTCCTTCTCTCCTAACCCAAATGGGCTGAACTCTCCTAATCAGAGGGCCCTATTCAACATCTTCTTCTTCTTTTCTTCATCTTCTTCCTCACACCTCAAGGTGTTAACTTAGGGATCTTGAAGGAGCAAGCTTGGAGAAGGACTTGAGCTCGTCCGAATGCCGCCATGCCACTAAGGAGACGACTGCGATCGTCAGCCAGAAATCAGTTGATTTCAACCCCTCTCCCTTGGTGCTAGATCTGTAGATCTAATTAGGAGAGACATTGAGCTCAAAAGATCATTATTTAGCGAGATTAATGGAGTTTCATAGGAAGTGTACACACTAGAGCGTATGCCTCTAGGGCGTCGTTCATTGCGTGTATGTCTTCAATCAACTCCCCTCTTCAGTACAAAGTTTAAGGATTTTATTTCATGAAGATCGGTGGCCTAATGAGAGAGTATTGGAGGAGAGAAGGTGAAATGACCTAATTCTTTTAGGGGAAGATGATGAATAGTCCCTTGTTAAAGAGAGTTTTAATTATAATATTGCACTTGATTAATAAGGTAAGCCTGCATACACCTTGTTCGATACGGTGCCTCACACTCATTCATCTCGGAGGAATCATAAACGATCTGGACCAAGTGCAGCACATTGAAGGCATCCATAGGAAGGTACGACTTGCAGACAAGCTGCCCAAACTTGACTTGCGTAGTTTTCTGATGTCTTTCCAGACAAGCTGCCAAAACTACCCCCGCATCGAGAGGTAGATTTCTGGATACAACTAGTTTCGGTACCTAGACCCATTTCTATGGCTCCATATAGGATGGCACCAAAGGAGCTTGCATAGTTTTCAGACGCAGCTTCAAGAGTTAGTAAATTCGGGGTTCGTCTGCCCCAGCTCATCGCCTTGGGGAGCCCTAGTTCTATTCTTAGAAGAAGGACAGTTCGCTGCGACTATGAATAGATTATCGAGAGCTCAACCGGTTGACGGTCCGGAACACCTATCCATTGCCAAGGATCGATGAGCTTTTTTATCAGCTGGAGGGAGCGCACTGGTTCTCCAAACTTGACTTGCGGTTGGGTTATTATCAATTGAGGAATCTGGAGGAGGATATCCCGAAGACCGCCTTTAGTTCGAGGTATGGTCTATAAGAGTTTACTGGCTTGCAATTCAGATGCACGAATGCCCCCGCCGCATTCATGAGCTTGATGAATAAGTATTCGAACCGTACCTGGATATCTTCGTGATAGTATTTATTGATGACATTCTGGTCTACTCAAGGACCGAGGAGGATCATGCACATCATTTAGCACTTGTTATGGGGAAGCTGAGGGAGCACAACTTATTTTCCGCATTTAACTGGATAGCTCAGTGCGAGGTAGCATTCCAAGAGCTGAAGGACGAGCGCACCTCAGCCCCGATCCTTGCCCTTCGATCTAGGAAGGATGGATTTCAGATATACACTGACGCCTCCTATCAGGGGATGGGTGCAATACTAATGCATCATGGCACGCCATAGCATATGCATCGAGGCAGCTAAAGAAGCACAAGCAGAACTACCCAGTACATGATTTAGAGCTCGGGGTTGTGATCTTCGCCTTGAAGATTTGGAGGCACTATCTTTTTGGGGTTCATTGTGAGATCTTTTCTGATCACAAGAACCTCAAGTATAAAGATACTCACAAGGATCTAACCTATGCCAGCGGAGGTGGCTAGAGTCCCTATGTGATTATGACTACACCAAGCACTATCATCCGGGGAAGGCAAACACGGTGGTGGATGCCTTGAGTAGGAGAGCCAGTACATCTGGATCGGAGCCCCGAGTGATGGCTATGGAGCCGGTGAAGATGTTAGAGGACATGGATATCACATTAGTATCCAGGGACGAGCCTGGGGCCTACAGAGAGTACATAGCTGCCCTGAGCATTATTTGTTACATCCGACACCGCATCAGGACACATCAGAGATAGGATGCAGCACTAGAGCCGGTATTCAGACTCCTGGGAGGGGGCAGCTCAGGAGACTACTCATTACAGGACAACCTTGTTCATTTTCGGGGAAGCATATACATACCTGCGGGAGCTGGGATCCGGGAGGACATACTGAGAGAGGCTCCCTGCACCAAGTATTTGGTACATCCCAGAATCGTCAAGATGTATGCCGATCTGCGGATGACAATGTTTTGGCCAGGTGTGAAGAGGGATGTCACCTATTTTGTCACCCACTGTGAGGTGTGCCAGAAGGTGATGGCAGAGTGTAGGTGCCCCGCTGGGTTGTTACAGCCATTACCAATCCACGAGTGGAAGTTTGAAGATATATCCATGGATTTCGTTCACGGTCTGTGATGAGTACTTTTTGTACTCATCTTTTAGTATAATTTTAATATAGTTTTAAAATGAATTTATATAATTTTTATGTATTTTCTTATTTAATATGTTCCCTTTTAATTTTATAAACTAACTTAAGCCTTTTCTGTGTTTTTTAAGGATTTCTGGGCATTTTGAGCATAAATGTCAAGTTCACGCCCAAGGTCACGGGCGTGACCAAGGGCATGACAGCCAAAGATGTGTTCTAGACCTGCTGCCGCCACGCCAGGCCAATTCCGTGAAGTTTCGCCAAGTACACGCCCCAGGTCACGGGCGTGACCCTATGTCACGACCGCGACCCGCTGAGACGAATCAGAACCGCTGAGATCAAGCCTGCCACGTAAATTAAAATTACACACCCCAGGTCACGGGCGTGACCATGGGGCGTGACATCTAGTACACGGGCGTGACTCATCCAGCGCCATTTCCCGCCGAAGCTTCCCGCCAGCAGGTAGATTTAAAGATTACACGCCCTAGGTCACGGGCGTGACGCGTCCGAAATGCCTGCATTAAAGCCAGAACGCGCCCTCTCCGCACCACCACCGATCACGCCCCCTTACACGCCTTGGTCACCGGCGTAACCAAGGGCGTGTAACTCAATTTTGCAGCTATAAAAAGCCAGCTCTAGCAGATGTTTAAGGAGGAATTTTAGAGACAAATTTTAGGATTAGAACTTTCTTTTCATGTTTTATTTTCATGTTTTAGTAGTTCTTGTAATCCTCCTTCTTTATGCAATTTGTATTTCAATTAAATAGTTTGTAGCTTCCTTTTCATAGTTTGTAATTTCTTTTATCAATAAAAATAGTTTATTTTCTCTTTCTTCTCTTTCTTCATTGTTTTATTTTCTTTTTGCAAACCAACTCGAAGTTTTAATTGATAAGATAATAAAGATTTTCTTGAAGTAAGAGTACTCAACCGCCCCGAGCCTAATATGACCTTGGTTTTTATAACCTATACTACACTCGATACAGTACACTTTTCGTTGTCGTTTGTCGATATAGTTTTGCGCATCAAGTTTTTGGCGCGGTTGCCGGGGACACAGTTGATATTTCGAAAAAAGAAATATCTATTAATTTTTTCGTTCACTTTCTACTCCCCCTTCTCTTAAAAATTAAAAAAAAAAAATTAAAAAGCGTAATCTAAATTCTCGGAAAGGACGCTTTGGGCTTGAATTCCCATCACAGCCTCTAGTACCTTGCGAGCCCTTCACCGGGTTGACCTTGGGAAGTCCGGGAAAACTTAACCCGCTTTTTGAAAAAAAAAATTATATGAATATTTTTTTAATACTCTAAAATTCCATTCATTTAAGTGAAAGTTGTTTCTTTTTTTATTCTTATTATGAAATTAGTAGAAGCGGTCGTTAAAATTACTGTGCTTCGAAACCAAATTGAACTCTTACAAGCCGCACGAAGGCGCCAGTTTAGTTGTTATTATTGTGGTGCGGCTCATCAAAGTGAGGAATGTTATTTACATTCATATTCTCAAAATAATTGTTATAAAAATAATTATCCTCAATATTATGCAAATAATTTTGATAATAATTACGATCATAATTTTTTCTCTTTTCATGAAAATAATTTTTCAAACTTTGATGAAAATGTTTTTCCTAATGAGAATAATTTTTCGGCGTTTAATAATTGTTCTTCTAGCTCCGAAGTAGATCATTCCTCGTGGCAAGCTCACCCGGATAGTTCTCGGAGCAATGAAGATAAATCTTTAGATCCGAATTTTTGTTTTTCTTGTACACCGCAATTTTCGTTCTCTAATTTTGGGGAATTTCCGCAGATCCAAATAGATACTTCCCCCAAAATTTAGAGGAAAATATTATTTCGTCTAGTGTTTTTTTTTAATTTTCGCGAGAATAATTCTTCGGCTTCTAATAATTTTTCTTCTAGCCCCGAAGTAGATTATTCTTGGTGGCAAGGTCACCCGGATAGCTCTCGGAGCGATGAAGATAATTCTTTCGATCCGAATTCTTGTTCATCTTCTTTTGCGCCGCAATTTTCTTTCTTTAATTTTGGGGAATCTCCACCGAATCAATTTGATACTTCCCCCTAAAATTTAGAGGAGAATTTTATTTCTTCTAATGTTCTTTTTTCCATCTTTGGATAATTTAGTTATGGAAGAACATGTGGTTTCATGTAAACCCATAACTTCTTTTACCAAAGATGAAAGAAAACTTATTTTACCAAGAATTTCTTAAAGTTATGGGCACCCCGGATGAAATAGAAGAAGAACTAGTTTCTTCCCCTACTCCACCTGGATTTAATTTTCTTTGTCATGAATATTCGCGAATTTCTTCTATCCAACCAAAATTCATGAAAATTTTATGTCCGAAAATTTTATTCCGCTTGGTAATTGCACTAGATTTTCCTAATGAAAATTTTATTTTAGAAAAGGAACAACGGGAGCTTAATTTTATATTTCGCAAGCGCCTCCTCCTTGCGAAAAATTATCTGAAATTGTTTAACTTGTGATTCTTCAAAAACTAATAATTTTTAGGTTGAAGATGAGTCGTTGCTACCCAAAGAATTGATGATCCATATGCCGCTCATCTGTATAAATTCAAATCACCTCAGGTATGTATAGGTGATTTGGATTTACATTTTCAAGATCAATGACAAACGAAGAATCACACGTTAAGCGGAGGAGTAGCCGTGCGACTGACGCCGGCACATTCACCTACGCGTGAATTAGGGGAGTTTCCTGTCCACTTCTCTTTTAATTTTCCTTTTTCCTAACATTAACCGTCTAGCTTAAAGACGGAAAAAGAAAGCGCTCTTGGGAGGCACCCCTTGCTTATCTTTAATTTAATGTATTTTCCTTAAAGTTTCTTTTCTTTCAAGTGTTCTTCATACTTAGTTTTAAACATTGGGGACAATGTTTAATTTTAAGTATGGGGGTGTAGCTTAGCATTCTTTGTATTTTTATTGAAAAAAATAAAAAAAAACCCTATAAAAATTATAAAAATCTAATTCCTTGGAAAGGGCGCTTTGGGCTTGAACTCCCATCACAGCTCCTAGTACCTTGCGAACCCTTCACCGGGTAGCCCTCGGAAAGTCCAAGAAATAATATTTATAAAAATAATAATAAATACGCCTAGCCTTGTTGTTTTTAATTTTCTAGAAATTTAGTTTGAGGTTTGATTATAAGTATTCTTACATTTTTTATTTAGCTAATATTTGTTTTATCAGAATTTGTTAAATTTAAATTTGAAGTAATTTGGTTTTAAGAAACATTTTATGTTTTTAATTCAATTAGAGAATTTATTTAGCACTACTTCTCCGTTTTATTTTAAATAGCTTCACTTTGTGGTAAATTGGCTAAATATCTCTAGATTTCTATTATATTCTCTTTTAACTTTAAGATCTTAGGAAATTTCATTCCACTAAAAATTTGCTCTCAAAATAATTTTATTATCTAACCTTATTTTGTTACCCTTACCCTTTGTTGGCAAATAAAAAAATGTAGAAAAAGATCATATGTCATGGGAATAAGAGGATAAAATTCATTATCCCCTAAACATATGCACCCAAAATCATTTAAAAGATTATATGTCATAAAGTAAGAGGATAAAATTCATTACTTTAAACATATACATTTTGGGTTTTTAATTGAAGAAATTTTTAATATGGCATGAAAAATAAGAGGATAAAATTCATTATTTTCCTAAACATATACAATTTCGTTTTCAAATAAGGTGAGAGAATAAAATTCATCACCTTTATTTTAGTATCTCTTCATTTTGCCATTTCGTTTAAACCCATCCCGAGCCAATTTCATTATTTCTAGTCCTAAATTAAATTATTAAGAGAGCAATATTTTGGTAGATGTCTTTTCCTTAAGTTTCTTTTATGTTAAAGTGTTTATAATTTCAATCTAATTTTGTTTGAAAATTTCTATAATTTCGACTGCTAAATAGTTATCTTGAGAAGTAGTTAGCTAAACAAATTTCTCTTTTTAAATTATCAACATAACTTATGACTTAATTCTTGAATTCCAAAAATTTGCTTTTGACTTATTCTTGGTTTAATAAAATTTTAGTCAATTAGAAATAATATCGATGTCTTGTAATTCTTTCCTCACTCTTTTGCTCTGGAATAGCAAAAGCTCAAGTATGGGGGTGTTTGATGAGTACTTTTTGTACTCATCTTTTAGTATAATTTTAATATAGTTTTAAAATGAATTTATATAATTTATATGTATTTTCTTATTTAATATGTTCCCTTTTAATTTTATAAACTAACTTAAGCCTTTTTGGTTTTTCAGGATTTCTGGGCATTTTGAGCAAAATTGTCAAGTTCACGCCCAAGGTCACGGGCGTGACCAAGGGCGTGACAGCCAAAGATGTGTTCTAGACCCGCTGCCGCCATGCGGGCCAATTCCGTGAAGTTTCGCCAAGTACACGCCCCAGGTCACGGGCGTGACCCAATGTCACGGCCGCGACTCGCTGAGACGAATCAGAACCGCTGAGATCAAGCCTGCCACGTCAATTAAAATTACACGCCCCAGGTCACGCGCGTGACCATGGGGCGTGACATCTAGTACACGGGCGCGACTCATCCAGCGCCATTTCCCGCCGAAGCTTCCCGCCAGCAGCAAGTTTTAAAGATTACACGCCCTAGGTCACGGGCGTGACCTAGGGCGTGACGCGTCCGAAATGCCTGCATTAAAGCCAGAACGTTCCCTCTCCGCACCAGCACCGATCACGCCCCTTACACGCCCTTGGTCACGGGCGTGACCAAGGGCGTGTAACCTCAATTTTGCAGCTATGAAAAGCCAGCTCGAGCAGATGTTTAACGAGGAATTTTAGAGACGAATTTTTAGGATTAGAACTTTCTTTTCATGTTTTATTTTCATGTTTTAGTAGTTATTGTAATCCTCTTTCTTTATGCAATTTGTATTTTCAATTAAATAGTTTGTAGCTTCCTTTTCATAGTTTGTAATTTCTTTATCAATAAAATAGTTTTATTTTCTCTTTCTTCTCTTTCTTCATTATTTTATTTTCTTTTTGCAAACCAACTCAATGTTTTAATTGATAAGATAATAGAGATTTTCTTGAAGTAAGAGTACTCAACCGCCCCGAGTCTAATACGACCTTGGTTTTTATAACCTATACTGCATTCGATACGGTACACTTGCCGTTGTCGTTTGCGGATATAATTTTGCGCATCAGTCTTCCTCGCTCCCGCTCCGGGAATGAATCTGTGTGGGTGATTGTGGATCGTCTGACAAAGGTCGCCAGGTTCATACCGATGAGGAAGGACACACACATCGATGTGTTGGCAAGACTCTTTGTCGAGCAGTTCGTTCGATATCATGGAGTGCCCAAGACTATCATTTCGGACCGTGATGGTCGTTTCACCTCCAAGGACTGAAAAGCGGTGCAAGCTTATTTGGGCTCTCGCTTGAATTTTAGCACGGCCTTCCACCCTCAGACGGATGGCCGTCAGAGCGGATGATTAGGACTTTGGAAGATCTGTTGCGCCTATGTTTCTAGATCGAGGAGATTCGTGGGAGAGGATTCTGCCCTTGGTGGAGTTCTCTTACAATAACAGTCATCAGGCAAGCAATGACATGGATCCTTATGCGGCGCTTTATGGAAGGAGGTGCAAGACACCTTTATCATGGGTCCAAGATGAGGACCCAAAGGCATTGGGGTGAAATTCATTGATGATACCGATGAAATGGTCAGATTGATTCGAGACCTCATGCTCGAGGCACAGAGCCGACATGCCAAATATTATGACGTGAAGCATAAGGCAGTGGAGTTTCAGGTGTGCGACAAGGTGTTCTTGAAGATCTGGCCCGTGCACGGAGTGTCTCGTGTTCGGGGAAGGAAGAAGCTCAGTCCTCGCTATGTGGGGCCATATACCATCCTGGAGCGGATTGACCCCTTAGCCTATCGGTTGGAGCTGCCATCGGAGTTGGAGAATCTGCATGGCGTCTTCCATGTATCCTCCCTTCGGAGGGCATTGCTTTGCCCTGATCAGCATGTTCCAGCTGCGTCGGGCCCTGTGGGAACCGACAAATCTGTCTGGCTGGAGCCTGTGCGCATAGTGTGTAACACCCTCCGTGTTACATAGAATATGGAAGTAGGTCCGGCCGGGACCCCACGCCATATTAAACGAACAGAAGAGCGCGTTACTTAATTAGTTTCAAACAGTTAATAAGATAAACATTTCAGCACAAAGAGTCGTACAACGGAAGCATTTAATATTTAAGTACAAACCAGTTTACAAAAACTTGTCCACTTACTATCTAGGAATGAGTACACAAAAAGGGTCTTTTCATAATTTGTTTACATCAAAAGTGGCTTCCAAACATCAGCACACAGGACGGCCACACATGAAAAATAGTAAACAAAAAACTTTGGCCTTCGAGTGCCAGCACAGCACAGCAGCAGGGGCTTCAGCCCGCTATTTCCCACTAGTCTTGCCAGGACCTGTACAAACAAATCCACCAAAAGAGTGGGGGAAAACAAGCAACCGGTCAGCTTTAGCTGACCAAGATATAACGACCCCACCCCTTTCTCGGGGCGGTGGTACTCCATCACTGCAGGCAAGAGTCAGCAGATTATAAACACTCCGGAAACAACACCAGCGTAGGCATTCACAGCCATCCGCTTCGTGCTCTCAAGGCACACATTGGCATACTCCCCGAGTTACGCCTCCAAGCTAAGTCTTATTTCAACTTAGACAAACAATTTGAGCTACGCAGTACACACGAAGTTCCGGCACTCTTCCATAGCCCGGTGCACCGAGGGCGACCTCTACACCACCATTATGGGCGGGTTCGGATCAGCTAGGCCCGTGCTCAATCATCGCGATCAACTCTGCACGATGCGGGTAAGCTTTCACCTTGTGCCCGTCACATAAAGCTAGGCTCTTCAGGCCCTTCAGCTTCTTCTGCTACGCACCAAGTCACCAGGACTTTAGGTCACACAGGCTCAACACAATCTGCGCACTGGGCGCTACGCCGGCGCTAGCAACAGAACCCAGTTCTGCTCGGCACTAGTAATAGAACCCTGTTCTGCTACCTCTGGGAAAACACCTCCAGAAATCAACATCTTAGCTCACCTAGAGCTACCACCGCGCCAACGCTAGCGCCCGGCGCTAGTAACAGAACTCAGTTCTGCTACCATTTATTGGGTATTTTCTGGGAAACACCTCCAGTTCCCTTTGTTGTACAACACAGTACACAGAACCTGAAACACAGCATATGCACGGAGTCTTCTCCGGCATGCAACAAGCAACATCACCAATCCAGACCAACCTGTCCAGATGGGCTTCACACATCATGCATATGTCCGTACTTCGATTCCGGACTCTATATGCAATTTATAGGGGAAAACTTCAACCCACCGGAAGATCCGATCTACTAATTAGTAGAACTCTTCCAAACCATGCAAATCAAAGGACGCACATGTCCAAAGGCTAGGGAGGAGAATCGTTACCCTCGGCGTTCATTTCGGTGCCATAGAACTGAGAGGGAATCGACTGGATCCTTTGAAACAGCTTCCTCTCCACAGAATCGACGATGGCACAAGCACGCGAGATCTCCTTCGTGGATTTGCCCTTGGTACAACGACCTTCAACTGACCTCCTTCCCTGCTCTCAGCCCACTGCTCTTGGAAAGGCATAGGATTCTCAGAAAAATGAGAAGGAAAGTCTGATTTGGGTGCTTATATGATTTTCCCGCTACCGCAGGCGCTATCCACTAGCGCCTGGCGCTAGATTAGAGTCGGTACCGCTCTAATACACTACCGCTAGCGCTAGAGCTACTGCCTGTGCTAGCATTTATCGACGAATCTCTTGCGTTCAACAGGGTTCGTCGAAATGCATTCGCCGGACACATTCGCCGAAAAAGCTACTGCTAGCGCTAGAGCTATCGCCGACGCTAACTTGTATCGACGAATGCCCTTGATGCTTTCATCGATACACATAAGTCCTTCGTCGATATGCTACATTCGTCTATAGAGCTACCGCCGGCGCTAGCTCCTTAGCTTCAGCACACTTGCATTTTCTTTGCACATAAAAATTGGGGTCTTACAATTCTTCCTCCCTTAAAAGAATTTCGTCCCGAAATTCTAACAATGCAAATAATAAAAAAGATACAAAATATGACTTGTACCTCAACGGAACAGCTTGGGGAAATCCTCACGCATGGTTTGCTCGCGCTCCCATGCAAGCTCCTCACGACCGCAGTTGTTCCAGCGGACTTTGACCATCTTGATCAATTTATTCCGGAGCTGTTTGACATCAGTGTTTTCGATGCAAATAGGCGTGACCAACGTCTTCAACCCATCATTGACCGGCACCTAACTAGCCACAAGCACTTGGCTAGGCTCTGGCACAACTTTCCTCTACACCAATATGTGAAACACATCGTGCAAACCGCTCAAATCCTTCGAAAGGGCGAGCGGATAGGCAGCTTCGCCGACACGCTCCAGTATCTCAAACGGTCCAAGGTATCTTGGACTCAGCCTTTTCAAGCATCGAATCCTGGACACACCCTTGAAAGTTTGATCTTGAAATATACCCAGTCGCCCACGACGAACACAACATTTCTGTGCTTGGCGTTGTAGTATTTTGCTGCCTATCCTGCGCCACCAATCGCTCACGGATTGTTCGAATAGTCGAATTTGCATCTTCGACTTCCTTCTGCTTAAACAGCTTTGTCTCGCCAGTCTCGGCCCAAGCCAAGGGAGTACGGCAAGCTCGACCGCAGAGGGCCTCGAAGGCTGCCATCTTATCTTGCCTGGTAGCTGTTATTGTACAACTCGATGTTCGCCAAAAAGAAGTTAGCGGCTCGCGCTCCAGGGAGCGAGCCAAAGGGGCGGACCACGAGCTCCACTCGCGAGAAAGAACGTCTTGGTGTACAGTTAGCCATTTTGGGGTGCGGATAGCCATTTTGGGATTCGCCGAGGTAGTGCATGGCTCGCGAGCTCCACTCGCGAGAAAGACTATTGGGGTGCGGATAGCCATTTTGGGATTCGCCGAGGCAGTGCAGGCTCGCGAGCTCCACTCGCGAGAAAGAGCATTTTGGGGTGCGGATAGCCATTTGGGATTCGCCGAGGTAGTGCAGGCTCGCGAGCTCCACTCGCAGAGAAAGACTATTTTGGGGTGCGGATAGCCATTTTGGGATTCGCCGAGGCAGTGCAGGCTCGCGAGCTCCACTCGCGAGAAAGAGCATTTCGGGGTGCGGATAGCCATTTTGGGATTCGCGAGGGTAGTGCAGGCTCGCGAGCTCCACTCGCGAGAAAGAATGTCTTGGGGTACAGTTAGCCATTTTGGGGTGCGGATAGCCATTTTGGGATTCGCCGAGGTAGTGCAGGCTCGCGAGCTCCACTCGCGAGAAAAGACTATTTTGGGGTGCGGATAGCCATTTTGGGATTCGCCGAGGCAGTGCAGGCTCGCGAGCTCCACTCGCGAGAAAGAGCATTTCAGGGTGCGGATAGCCATTTTGGGATTCGCCGAGGTAGTGCAGGCTCGCGAGCCCACTCGCGAGAAAGAACGTCTTGGGGTACAGTTAGCCATTTTGGGGTGCGGATAGCCATTTTGGGATTCGCCGAGGTAGTGCAGGCTCGCGAGCTCCACTCGCGAGAAAGACTATTTCGGGGGTGCGGATAGCCATTTGGGATTCGCCGAGGCAGTGCAGGCTCGCGAGCTCACTCGCGAGAAAGAGCATCTTGGGGTACAGTTAGCCATTTCTGGGGTACAGTTAGCCATTTTGGCGAGCTCGACCCGCTAAGGAATGGTTCAGCGGGCAAGCCGTGGAAAGAGGCGAGCCAGCCAGCCGAAGAACTCGCTAGGTGGCCCTGGCGAACCTCATGTTCGCTGAACAGGTCGAGGGTCTCGGGTTCGCTGGTAATTGGATGGTCTTTTACCAGAAAACCCCTGGCGCGTCTGCGGTTAGCCCCTCCGGACAGCGGAGTTTGGCTGTTAGCAGAACCAATTTGGGGTGTGCGGATAGTAAGAACGGACAGCGGGAGTTGGCTATTGACAGACCACAAAACCAAAATCTATAAATAGACCTGAGGGGCACCTTGGAGAAGGACGGTTCATTATCTTTGAGCTTCTTCTCTCCCTAGGTCGCTTTGGTTTGAGCTCTCTAGCTCTCCAAGGTGCCGAGTCTTAGCTTTGGCTTGGGAGGGGAAGCGCTCACGATCTCCGGGTTAGTGGAGGGACCTCCTCGCTGAGACTAGGGTCTCTTTTCTTGCTCAAGTCGTCAGCCTTACCTCTTCCGAGGGACCGGTAAGGGCTAGCTGCCCCTCATTTCGGTGAGGGCCCCGAGCTCCACAAGAGGCCGAGAAATCGTTTTCAACATTTTGGTGCGCGTGAGCGTGGAGCGCAGCTGGTTCAAGAAAATCCCAGAGAAGAGTTATGGCTGGAGAGGAAGAGCAAGGCGAGGAGTTCGGCGAGAACCCCACCAGGCGGCGATGGCGAGGATGCTCGCAGACTTCAGAAAGGAGATGCTCGATACCATGGGGTTCGCGGTGTCGGCTCTGCGGAGCGAGTTCGCGACCCCTGCACCTCAGATCACCTCCTCCCCACCGATGGCTGGCGAGAATGAGAATGCCCCGGGGGAAGAGGCTGGAAAGGAAGTTGCCGTTGGACCGGACATGACAGGGAAGGGCGAGTGTTGTTCGCCAGTCCGGCGAGCCCGGGTTGGCAGAGCTCCATGCCGGCGAGTTCGGTTCCGACAAGCTCTGCCCCAGCAAGCGCGGCGCAGGCGAGCGCGCGCCAGGAAGATGCGGCGACGGTCGGGGTGGTTCAGGCGAGCGCCGCCCTCGCGAGCGTGATCCCAAGTTTGGCGAGCGAGCTAGGTCCGCGAGCCGAGCGAGAGAGGATAGCAGAGGGGGGAGTCCTTTCTGCGAGTTGGTGTTGTCTGCACCCGTTCCTGCGGGATTCGGAGAATGGGATAGGGTGTACTACAATGGCAGAGATGATCCAGTCCAACATCTGCAGTCTTTCGAGGACTCGGTCTCCATCAGGCCGATGTCCGATGCCTTCAAATGTCGGCTCTTCGCCGTCACTCTCAAGGAGAAGGCCAGGGATTGGTTTCATTCACTTCCAACAGGCTCTATCTACGGTGTTCGAGGACCTGCGCCGAAGTTTCCTGTTGAGATTTTCAACTTCAAAAAGGAGGAAGAAGGACGCTGATTCCCTCTTCGCGGTGAAGCAGGAGTCAAGGGAGACGTTGGCTCAGTATGTGAATCGGTTCCAGGAGGAAGTGCAGCTCACTCAGGAGGTGTGCTGGGTTTGCACTTCAACTCGCCTTCACGGTCGGGTTGAAGGAGAGGTTTCTTCAAGATGGCGTTGAAACGGAAGGCCCCGGTCTCCTATGAGGAGCTGATGGAGAGGGTGGCAAAGGAGGTAGCAAGCGAAGAAGCAATCCAGAACTCACAAGAGGCTAGCAAAGCTCAGTGAGCCGGAGGTGAGGCAGCAAGAGGTCAGAAGAAGAGAAGAGCCCCGGGCCCAGAGGGGGGATGGAGGCCGCAAGCGGAGGAATGCAGGGGCAGGGAAGGGTTACGGCCCAGGAAGGGGTAACCGTTTTCGAAGGACAATGGAGACCCCCCCAGTTGGGGTGGAGGCAGGGCCCGATGCAGTTGCCTCCCCCACCTCAACAGGCCCATGGCGATTGGCCGGGGAAGAGGACGGGGGAAGGGGAGGAGAAGCGGAGACAGCGGCCGCTAGGAGAAGGAGGAACAGGATAGCAGAGACCGAAGCAAGAGAAGTGGCAGTGCCCTATTGCATCTTCCATGATGTAGAAGGCCACTCACCGGACACCTGCATGGAGTTTCTGGAAGTGAAGAGGGGCAGAGCGCCCGCGCCACAGCAGCCGCAGCCAGTGAGGATTGTGGAGGTCGACCCTCGAGAGGAGGATGAAGAAAGTGCGAGGATAGAGCTGACATGGGGAATAGAGGAGGGATCGGGGTGATCATGGGGGGGGGTAGGGGTGGAGGCGACCGCAAGGCAAGCCTCCATACCATCTACCGCCGGAGCGTAGCGTCAACATCCACCGCTCCACCCCCGGCCGAAAAAATTATTTTCACCCAGAAGGATATGCCGAGCTACGAGGACACGTTCTGCGACGCGCTGGTCATCCAGACAGCGATCAAGAACTTCAACCGTCTCCCGAATCCTAGTGGACAACGGGAGTTCGGTCAATGTGGTCTTCAAAAGGCGTTCGACAAGATGGAGGTGGAACCCAGAAGGGTGTTGGCTTGGATGGCCCTCTGTTCGGATTTTTTGGGGGAGAGGAAGGAAGTGG
>JAWHQI010001192.1:0-105594 GCA_033032865.1 Dactylorhiza incarnata
TTCCGAGATGACTCTCTGCCCTTCTTCTCTACGGCTGCGGAGATTTTAACTTCGCCAAGGCCTTTCCTCTGCGCGCAACTCCCTTGCCACGAAACTTGCTCGTTCCTCACTGGTCCTTCCTAGCTTTTCCCCTGAGAGCGGTATCTGCTCTTTATAGCCCATAGGAACCAGGATCTGAGGAGATCACCTGGAAAGCATATGCTGCAGTGTCCTGTAGCCTGAGAGGCAGTCAGACCTCTCAACTCCTTGCCTTGCCCCTCCCTCTTGCAATCGTGGTTGCTGTTCAGTCTGTAGAGAGTGCTGGAGCGCTCTCCTTCCCATGACTACCTGCGTGCCTCTCTTGACCTTCAGATATCCGCCGTTACCGTATAAGAGTACCCGACGGCCTCCAGAGTGCCTAGAGAAATCAAGCTCTTCTCAACTTGGGCACATACCGAAAGTTGGTGAGTGTCCTGACATCCTCACCACTCAGTCGAACATCTCAATCCTGATGTTACCAACTCCCAAACCTCACACTCTGAGTCATACCCCATGAACACGACCGCCTCACACTGCCTAAAGCTAGAGAACCATCCTATGTTCGGGCACATATGGTACGAACATCCTGTATCCATGATCCAGGAACCTGTGGTCTCAAGACTGGGTGTGAAACATGAAGAACGTCGGCATCGTTCTCATCCTCAGATGCTACCGCAGCCTGATGTGGCTCATGCGTCTGCTCCTTAATCTTCCTCTTCAGGCAGTTATTCTTCAGTGCCCCTCCTCCTTGCAGTAGTGGCACTTAGTGTTCCTGCCTCCGGACTTAAACCTAGGTCGGTCTTCCTCCTTGTCTTTTCCTCTCGATCTGCCACAGGCTGGGTCATTGCTCTTCACGAATAAGCCCTCATCGGCACTAGGGCTTGACTTGCTTCTCGTTTCGTTCGAGAGCAGCGTTGTCATCACTTCTTCCATCTTCACGGTGTCCCTCCCATACATAATTGTGGGACCAGATGATCGAAGGACTTCGGTAATGAAGAAACAGGAGAAGAGCCTGGTTTCCTTCTCGACCTTAATGTCCATACTATGCAACTGGGAGATGAGTTGGTTGAACACGTTCATGTGCTCCAGTAATGATTGCTCTGGACATCCTCAAGCTGTACAAAATATCTCTTCACATAGAGCTTATTCGTGAGAGACTTAGACATGTACAACTCCTCCAGTTCTTCCATAAGTCACCGTCGTAGTCTCATCGTCGACTACGTTATACATCACCTCATCGGCCAAGCACAGCTGAATCGTGCTAATGGCCTTCAGATCCAGCTCCTCCCACTCATCGTCCTTCTTCACCCCAACCTTCTCCTTTCCAAGGAGCGTCTTGTGAAGACCTTGCTGGATGAGAACCGCTTGATCTACTTTTTCCAACACCAAAATCAATTTTGTCGTCGTACTTGGGAATTTAAATTTTGTTGTCATTGCTTTGCTCGCAGAACTTACTGGGCAATCTGAATAATGTTCGCGGATCAGATCGAGAAGGTAGGGAGCGGACCGTATCGTCACCTACCGTTGACCAAATCAAAAAACCGGAACATCCAGATGATCCCCCGCGGAAACCTAGCTATGATACCAATTATTATCAAATCGGATCGAGTACGCGGTAGCGCAAAGGAATAAATCGAGCAAAACAATTACACAAACAAAATAAATGAGAAAATTCCAAGCACACACAGACGACACAAAGATTTATGTGGTTCAGAGAGAAGCTCCTACTTCCACGGGGAGAGCACCGGAGAAGATCCACTACAATAATCAGAGAGTTTACCGATTTTACACTGAGACGAACGAAAGCAGAAAGATACGCCGAGAGACGAACTGAAAAATTGGTACAGAAGGCTACCGCCCGCAGTAGCCAATAGCGACAGGCGCTATCACGCAAAATAGTGTCGTCTTCTTCCTCGTGCTGCTGGTGCCATCCGCTAGAAAGAACCCTCCACCTGAGGATTCTGCGTCAGTGGAAGAGTGGCCTGCCTGCTCGCCGCCGGAAAACACTGAGGTCTCCTACCTCTTCGACGTCGGATCGTCGGAGCCAAGCTCCCGCCTCGAGCCTTGCCGTTGCCAAGAACCGCCGCCTGGACAAGAACCATGCCGCTGCCACCTTGCTTTTGATTGATACGTTAATCTCCCATTCTTCTCATATATATATATATATAATAGTAATTCATATATAATGGGCCCTCCTCTATAAAAAATAACCGGGAGGCGGTACTCACACAACCCACTCACCCCACTAAGGTAGTGGGGAGTGAGGGAAGAGCAAACCGAGCCTGCCATTTCCGCTGCCAACTGCCAGGATGCGCACGGAGCGGATAGCGCGCAACCTTAACGCCTGCAAACACATGTGCTACCGCGCACGGTAGAACTAATACACGGCGCTACCGCGTGGTAGCACGCGGGCAGCTCCCCCCGCCACGGGGGCACGGCCTAACCGCACCCCACGTGGGGTGCGGCCTAACCGTACCCCACATGGGGTGCGGCCAAACCGCACCCCTTGTGGGGTCCGTCCAAGCCGCACCCCTCATGGGGTGCGGCCCTAACCACCCCCAGTGGGGTGCGGCCAAGCCGCACCCAAGAGGGGTGCGGCTTAGGGTGCGGCCAAGCCGCACCCCTCTTGGGGTGCGGCCAAGCCGCACCCCTCATGGGGTGCGGCCAAGCCGCACCCCTCATGGGGTGCGGCCATACTGCACCCCTTGTGAGGTGCGGCCAAGCCGCACCCCCCTGGGGTTGCGGCCGAGCTGCACCCCTTGTGGGATGCGGCCAAGCCACACCCCTTGGGGTGTGGTCCAGCCTTGTGAGGTGCGGCAAGCCGCACCCCCCTTGGGGTTGCGGCCGAGCTGCACCCCTTGTGGGATGCGGCCAAGCCACACCCCTTGGGGTGTGGTCCAGCCGCCCCCCTTGGGGCACGACCAAGCCCCCTCCCCCTCTTTTTTGCAGGGGGGATCGCAAAGGGGCTCGGCCAAAGTCGCACACCTCTTCAGGTACGCCGGAGCCCAATTCCTCTTTGGGGCGCAACTCCCCGTTCCACCGTTCGCTCAGAATGCCTCGTAGCACGACCGGGACGATTCCATGTTCGTTACACGCTCAGAACACTTCCGCGCTCATGCGCGCTTGGAATGCTTCTGAGCATTCTCAGAACGCCCCCCAGTCGCTCAGATTGCTTCTCCATTCGTTGCGCGCTCAGAACGCTTTTGAGCATGCTCAGAGCACTTTCACATTCCGGGCACGCTCACCTTTTGTCTTTCTAATTCTCAGATTGCAGGAATGACTTGTCACCTTTTCACCTTCCACAAACTGCCCGAACTGCCCGAACTGCCAGACGGTCATTTACGAAAAATGGCGATCTGTGTGCTCCAAATCGGCCAGCGTGATTCGCCCGTCAGGTGGTTACGGTGGTTACGATGGCAAAAGTACCGGGCTACCCCTGCCAAAGCTATAAAGGAGCCCAGAACCTTCTTTGAGAGGACTTTTTGCCTTCTGCACCTGGGAGAGCTCCTTTGAAGATTTCCACGGAATTCTCCTTCGGCGCTTGAAGATCTCCTTCGTGGGCTTGAAGTTTTCCTTTCTCCTGAAAGGCGACTCAACATTCTCACTTTCGTTCTCCAAAAGGCGACTCAGCATTCTCACTTTTGTTCTCCACCGTTCTTAGAAGGAAAAAGACTTAGTTTTCCGAGAGGGGCCTGTCACCTCGGAACTCTCTCTCTCTCTCTCTCTCTCTCTCTCTCTCTCTATTATTGTAACGAGTGGCGGCCTATCGCGCTCGATTTCTAAGTACCTAACTGTAAACTCTCAGAAGATAGTGAAGTTTGGTCGGCACAGCTTCGGCCGCGTGGTTTTTCACCCTTTCCGGGTTTTCCACGTTAAAAAGTCCCAGTGTACTCAACGAATCTCTCTTGGACTGTTTGCGCGCTCGGTTCGCTTCCGAGCTAAGGTGGTTCAATTTGAATGGTCTACCAAAGCACCCGAGCGATTCGCAACAGTTTGGCGCCGTCTGTGGGAATGGATTCCCAAATACTGAGCAAAGGATTTCCGAACGCAACGCCCGCTTCGCCTGAGTTCACGGAACCAGCAAGAGTGGACATCTCCCCAAACTATCCAACGCATGCAGTTCCTCAATCCCTGAAAGCCCGGCGAAAAGAGCACTCATCGCTACACCCGTCTGCCACAGTGGCTCGGATCAACTAGCAAGCCGACCCCTCTAGTGGCGGGGCAGGATTCGAACGATGTCACGTACCAGCAAAGACGATCCCCCTGTCAAAGTCAATTTTGGCATACCCAGTTCCGTCATGGCTAAAGCTCCCGCACTGCAAGAAGTTCCACAGAGCAGAAGACCCGTACAGGCACGTTAATCGCTTCTTGATAACGATGCGGACGTTCAGACTTCCCGACCAAATCAGCTGCAAAATCTTCACCAAGACACTGCGCGGAGATGCCCTCCGCTGGTATCAATCTCTGCCAAACGGAACGATTCACAACTTCACCGAGTTGTCCCAACTGTTCGTTGAATGGCACAAAGCGCGCGCGCCGAGAATCAAGAAGAAGAGCGAGAAGAGCCCGAGACGGACGAGTCGCCCCACCTAGGGGAAGTGGAGCAGAGCAAGCAACAAGAAAAGGTCTACAGAAGCTTTCACCAGGAGCGTCCCCGTAGATGGTTGGACTTCGCCTTAGATGCAAGCATAGGAAATCCAGCCTATGAGCTAAGGAGGCGTTGATAACCCATCGCATCTCGTTCAATATCTTATTCATGGCAGCCGTGGTGCGGCTCAAACTCCTAAGCGGGAACCTCAAGCTCCGGGCCAGCGACGTTGAGCTCCCAGACGGAACCATAGTACCCACCATAGGAGTCGTCATCCTCCCCGTTCAAGTAGGGATGCACTTGGAACCAGTCCAATATGACATTCAGTTCATCATCGCAGAGGCAGACTCCCCATGCGATGCAATATTTGGGAGCCTCTTACTCGATGCCCTCAACCACGACATTTCCATGTCTGGACGCATGACCAACAAAGGGAGAATCCTCAGGGATTCAATTCATGGTCTCGACACGGCCGCAATCGAGCTCCCTTGGATCAACTACGACCCGCCGCCAAAACCAAATTTTGAGAAGTAAGGTGTGCGGGAGGGCCGCGCAACCCCCACATTGGCAGAAAAGCTAATCTTCCGGCACCGGCAAACCCACTACAACTTGGGGATACATGTCGCAAGAGAAAGAGACAGCAACAACAGTTCGAGAAGGCCGTACCGCCCATTCAGAACCAAGCAGACCGCTCTCGAGGGCTAGCAAATCAAAGCTCCTGGATCTACACCCCGTTAAATGCCCCCCGTG
Organism: Dactylorhiza incarnata; assembly: GCA_033032865.1. Taxonomy (NCBI): domain Eukaryota; kingdom Viridiplantae; phylum Streptophyta; class Magnoliopsida; order Asparagales; family Orchidaceae; genus Dactylorhiza; species Dactylorhiza incarnata. The sequence continues at coordinate 5,357 of JAWHQI010001192.1, forward strand.
AGCATATATTGTCCGTAATCTACAACAACAAAGTCATCAACTGGCCCAGACCGCTCCCCCAGCATAGGGGAGATCAATCCCAGTTCTACAATTTCCACAAAGGCAAGGGCACCGTACGGAGCACTGTGCTAGGTTGAAAGAAGAAATTGAACGCCTTTTCTAGTCAGGACACCTTGATGCTTTCTGCCAAGAAGCACAGAAGATTGCCACCGAGGGTCGGTCGCCGGGTCACCGCCGCCCACCAAGCTGAACGACCGAAAGAGCTCGAGCAAGCGCAACGCAAAGGGAGCTCGATGTTACCTTCTCTCTCGTCAAACTTATATCAGAAACTTAGTGGCCCAGAAGCCGCAAGATTGCACCTGTGCATGTATCAATGTTCATTTTCTAATTATGTTTTACTTGTCCTAAACTATTCTACTGCAGGAACACATTCGGGGCCCTGCCCGGGGACTTCGCACCGCTGTTGATTGAAGGTTCGCCCTTCTTCTCCGGCGTCGGGTCCCTGCATCGTAAGGGCCTGCCCCTCTTACGTTCGCCCCCGGATTGAATACACCCGCTATTCATCGGCCACTTTGGAGCCCTGCCCCGGGGACTTTGCACCGCCGTCGATTTAAGGTTCGCCCTTCTCCTCCGGCGTCGGGTCCCGACATCGTAAGGGCCTGCCCCTCTTACGTTCGCCCCCGGATTGAATACACCCGCTATTCACCGGCCACTTCGGGGCCCTGCCCCGGGGACTTTGCACCGCCGTCGATTGAAGTTTCGCCCTTTTCCTCCGCCGTCGAGTCCCGACGTCGTAAGGGCCTGCCCCTCTTACGTTCGCCTCCGGTTTGAATACACCCGCTATTCACCGGCCACTTCGGGGCCCTGCCCCGGGGACTTTGCACCGCCGTCGATTGAAGGTTCGCCCTTCTCCTCCGGCGTCGAGTCCCGGTGTCGTAAGGGTCTGCCCCTCTAACGTTCGTCCACAGTTTGAATACACCCGCTATTCACCGGCCAAATCTATATTATAAAAGTCGCGAGCTCAGACTCGCGCAAACTAATTTGCTATATTATAAAAGCCGCGAGCTCAGACTCGCGCAAACTAATTTTCTATTATGTAAAAACCGCTAGCTCAGACTCGCGCAAACTAATTTTCTATTATGTAAAATCCGCGAGCTCAGACTCGCGCAAACTAATTTTCTATTATGTAAAAGCCGCGAGCTCAGACTCGCGCAAACTACTTTTCTATTATGTAAAAGCCGCGAGCTCAGACTCGGGCAAACTCATCCGTTATTTTGGGGAAACCAGCAAACTACACAAGTACCAACACATAGCAGCAAATTCGCCAACATGGTGAAAAGAAGAGGCCTCTCGCGAGTGGAGGATAAGCGTCAAGTACGACAATTTTAACTAGGTCTGCCCAAAATACCATATTGCCTCAGCGCTGCTTGGGCACATTGCCTCAGCGCTGCTTGGGCACCTTGCCTCGGCGCTGCTTGGGCACATTGCCCTAACGCTGCTTGGGCACCTTGCCTAGGCGCTGCTTGGGCGCATTGCCTCAACGCTGCTTGGGCACCTTGCCTCGGCGTTGCTTGGTGTAACATCCCGATTTGCGCCGCTCTGTTCCCGTCCGCCGCTCGTTTGTCTTTGTTACTTCCTTCCAACGAAGGTATTAGGTTACGAAAAAAGTCTTACCTAGATTATATGCTAAAATGTCCCTGATTCTCATGCTAGAGATTTCTGGATTATATGCTAAAATTTCCCCTGGTTCATATGCTAGAAATTCCCGGCTATATGCCGAAATTTCCTGGTTCATATGCACACAAAATTCTTGGTTATATATGTTTGGTTCATTGGGCTAGTTCCTAATCATTTCAGTTGGCTAATCTTGCATATTTTATGAGCAGAGATCTGGATGGATAAAATATATATATGTATGTATGATTATTCTGTGCATTTCATTAGTGATCTGAATGGATAATATATATATAATATATGTATGATTATTCTGTGAATTTCATTAGTGATCTGGATAGATTAAATATAAATATATATACGTATGATTATTCTGTGCATTTCATTAGTGACCTGGATGAATATATAGGTATTGTTTGGCTAATAACCTGGAGAGTTTTTGCAAAAAAAAATCTGGATTCATAAACTTGGATTTAGTTGGCTAGTTTAGAATCCTGGTTATTTGTTCAATTCTGCTTTTTTCTTATCAATACGGGTCAAGTCGTTTAGGTGTCGATGGGAGAAATAAAGCAGGTAGAAAATGAGCCCCGTAAGTTATTTCCGTTCGACGAACGTCGAAGGGCAGTCGTTCGTCGTTCAACGAATCAGTAGCCGTTCAGCTCCCGACGAATCTGTAGCTGTTCGTCGTTCGACGAATCCTTACCTGTTCATCGTTCGACGAATTTGCTGTTCGTCGTTCGACGAACCTGTAGCTGTTCGTTGTTCGACGAATTTGCTTAAATTCGTCGAACGTCGGTCAGTATTTATTAAATTCTGCGCGTCTTCTTTCCGTCGCCTGATAAAAACTTGAGTGCTTATTTTTTTTGCTGAGAAGTGGATACCTTGTCCAATAGCGGGCTGACACTGAACCTTGGGGTTCTAACGCATGGCATTAGAAGTAGGGCTGAACATTTCTCCCGAGGGGGCATCTTGATCTTCACCTTCTTCTTCTTCCTCTTCCTTCTCTCTTCTTCGTTTTGCAAGATCTGGCAAGGGATCTTTAGGTTATTGTTGGATTCAGGGTTGGTGTTGGTACAGTTTGGTTGGTGTTTCATCGGACTGGCGATTATCAGAATCTACTCTCATTGTAAGTCCTCTCTTCAATGCTGGTGTGTCGAGTTGGCCGATGTCTGTATGGTTGGTTTTCGATTTCTGACCGGTGAGCTTTTAGGTTTCCTTGGGGTTTTTGCTCTTGATAAAGTTAGCTTTGTTAGCCAACTCCTACTGTAGAAATGGTTCTCATTTTCATGAGCTTGGGAGGATCAGTTCTATTGCCTAAATTTTATTCCCCTTTTTAATTGGAGAACTGTTAGGAGATTTAATTATGGGATTTTACCTTGATCAGCTGTCTGCTATTCCCTTTTCTTTTTAGTTTGGGTGATGTTGACTGATTACAGGTTGAATATTTATGTGGATCAGGACCCTTTAATCAGTTTTGGCCAATTGCCGCCATGCCGCAGAAGAGGCGACCGCGAACGTCGGCCGGAAATCAGGTGACTTCCTCCCCTCTCCCTTGGTGCTATATCTTTAGATCTGAATATTAGGAGAGACATTGAACTCAAAAAAGTTTGATCCAGTGAGTTTCATGAAGTTTCGTAGGAAGAGACCCCGCTAGAACTTTCGTTCTAGGGCGCCGTTCGCCACGATATTATCTTCAATCAACTCCTCTCTTCAATACGAAGATTTAGAGCTTGATTTCATGAATATTGATGGTCTGTTGAGGGAGTATTGGGGGAGAGAGGTTTCGGCTAAAACCTAAGTCATCGGTTGAAGAAGACGATGAACAGTAAAATCGGGTTTGCTTGACTATTCGTGCTGATTTCTTCTTGGCTGAAGGAAGACCAGATTTAAACGTAATTTTTAGACGATATCTGATTGGGTGCAGACTTTGGGCTAAGATGATTACTTATTATGATTGTTAAATGATGAAGCAACGATTAGTCCTACGGAGTCGTATAAAATGTTTGCCACAATATACGCACACCACTGCACGAGAGTTGTGATAACAAGGGATGTGCATGGGAAGCACATGGGTTGCATGGTTTACTCATGGTGGTGTATGAATACTGGTTGGAGGATAACTTGTGGTAGGGGGATTACTTGTGGCGGGTTTACGGGCTTGCTAGTCGTGACACCGACAAAAGCGGGCAGTTAGACTCTAGACCGGTTGGGTTGGACTCTTGGTGCTCACCTACACAGGTCCCCTTCCGTGTACTTGAAGGCCCAGCTTGAAGCGAGCAGTACGCAGAGTCTCCGCTGTGTGTTCTTAGCGTTGAGGCGTACATAGGCCTAGGTCTGGTAGTGTTCATACCCACCTAGTTGTGGAGGAGCCCGGTCCACAGTCTCCGTCTGGCCACGACGCGAGGTGCCTGAGTGGTTAGATACCCTCAAAAAGCGGGAGCTACAGGTCTATGTCGACATAGCAAAATGCATGGGTGAGTTCATCATATCATAATCATTGCATTGCATTCATCCTTCATAATCATAACATTGCACCGCATCAGGTCCATCATATAAATTAGTATGGGCTCTTTTATATGATGGGTCCCAAATTGGAAACCTTAACTTATAAGTTTGTATGGGCATTCATATAAGTTAAGGTACGATATGAACTGCTTACTCCTGTACTATTTCATTACTTGCTTACACTCTGTCATTGCCATACTACTTGTTAATTGTGCTTCTTATACACTGTCGTCGAACTGCTCTCATTTTGCTATTATATGCTCGACTGCTTATTCACTGTTGTTATAACTGCTCTCTTTTGGTGTGCTTTATTATACATTTGTTATAATTGCCATGATCACATCTACCTTTGTCACCTGTTTTTGCTAGTACTGATTATATTGCAGCTTCCCTTTCTTCCCTTCCGCCCGGTGCCTTGGAGTCACTGGGGGAGAGGAAGTGAAGCCACCTAGTCTTTATGACTAACGGTTGTTGCACCCCTCGTTTTAGGAGCGCACCCTGGGGCAGCAGAGCACGGTGTTGGAGGAGGATAGTCAGGTCAGGACGACAGGGCCGGAGACCACGATACCCTCACTACCGTCGGTGACCGATGTGAGTGCAGTTTGAGATGTAGCCCTTGGGGCATTTAGCTTGATACTCTGATACTTTTGCAGGAGCTCTCTGAGCTTCTTCTCTTTTGTACTTATTTGGACACTTACTGATGTGAATATGTTTATATGGTTTCTTGTTTTTGCAATGTTCATGGCTTGGCGCTATTCAGTTGGTTTGGCCGGCAGGATAGGCGTCTTGTGGGGGAGGATAGCTCGTGTGCTGGCGCTTCCGCAAGGCGACTGTCCTGGGCATAAGACTTCCCTCGGCCGTATCGTGTGTTCCGGGAGGGGGATCTTACAAATTGTATCAGAGGGAGGTTTCGATCCTCCGACCTGTGGGTTATGGGACCAAATGGTATCAGCTTGCAACGATCCCGATCTAAAGAAGTCCATTCCCATATGGTGCACCCCTCTCACCTCTTCAGTTTGAGGACAAACTGAATGTGCGGAAGCAGTGGTGTGCCCATGAGGTATTCACATTAAGTATGTCCATTACCCTCCTTTAAGTAGCCAACCTAACCCAAAAATCTACCTTGCATGTAGATTCTGGTACGTTCAGAACCGGCGAAGGCCACTCCCGTGCCTCCAGTACCTACTCCTTTTCAACAATCAGAGCTCGGCCAAACCCTGACGACAATCCTGGATGCCTTCAGGTCTGAGCAGATGCCGGTGCAGCCGCAGGCTCCGAACTCAAATTGGTTAAGCACCTTCCGTGCTCTCTCCCCTCACACCTATCATGGGACGGAGTCCGCAGTTCAGACGGAGGAATGGTTGGACATAGTGCAGGAGTTATTGCAGGGATTCGATGCCCGGGCAATATGGCAGTCACGTTGGCGTTCACAGCTTTGGATCTACATGCGAAGAGGTGGTGGAAGTCCTTGATGGGATCCACCTTTGAAGGGCATAACCATCTTGACATAAGCTGGGACGAGTTTGCAGACGCATTCCTGGAGCATTTCGTCTTTTCCACGGCCCGAGATGAGCTCGAGGAGAGGTTCCTGCAGTTGAAGCAGGGATCTAGGACAGTCGTGAGTATCAATGGGAATTTCAGCACTTGGCTAGATTTGCAGACTCTTATGGTTTGGATGATTGCGGGTACGCGAAGTGGTTCTACAAGGGCTTGCGTGATTCCTGAGGCAGGCTCTTCTCTTTGTCGCCGATTCGAGCCTTGCTCAGATTATAGAGACGGCGCAAAAGTTGGAAGCGGACCACATGGGGGTCCAGGCTAGGAATAAGAGGCCCGTAGAGGGCGTGATGGAAGTAGGTCTAGCTTCAGGGGGAGAAGAACACCAGGGCAGAGGTAGAAACCAGAGGAGAGATGGAGGGTGTTTCCGCCCAAACTTTAGGATAGAGCAGCCAGCACGACCGCCACTATTGCCTCCGACTCAGCATGCTCAGGTTCAGGCACCTCAGCAGCCAGGGCAGCCCTTCAAAGGGTTTGCTTTCATTGCTCCCAGCCCGGTCACATTCGGGCCTACTGCCCGCAGCTGCAAGGAAATGCTCCGAATTGCCCCATGGCTCCCCCGGGGGCGCAGCGAGGGTAGAGGTAGAGGGCGAGGTCGAGGCCAAGGTCAGCAGGGTAGGAACCCAGGCTTGCTCAGGAGCAAGTATATGCTTTGGATCTAACTCAGGAACGAGACCCGCAGGAGGTCATCACAGGTAATCATGCATTTAGTTTCGTCTTTTTATAACAAATATGCTTAAGTTCACGTGATTTAAAACCTCCAGGTACCGTGCTCATTTGCGGTAGGCCCGCCCTTACTCTTTTCGACATGGGTGCCACTCATTCGTTGTATCGGAAGAATTTGTGAGTGAACTGGATGTAGTGCAGTATTTCAAGGGAGTCCCTAGGAGGGTGCGCCTTCCAGATGGCTCGGAGATACTATCTACCTCCAAGTGCAGCATGGTAATATCCATCGGTGGGAAGCAATTTGAGACACCGACAACAGTGGTGCGGATGCCAGACTTTGATCTAATCTTGGGCATGACGTGGCTGCACTGGAATCACGCGAAGATCGACTGTGTGGCGAAGCGGATCACGCAGAGGCATGGCGACTCGGAGGTGGTAATTCAAGGTATAAGACTCGTATCTTGGAACTTGTTGTCTTCTGTACAGGTTGTAAAGTCTCACGAGCAAGGTGATGAGGTGTTCATAATCTGTTTTGAGATGAAGGAGATGGGGGGCTGATATGAAGGATGTACCGGTAGTTCGAGACTTTCCTGATGTTTTCCCCGAAACACTACCCGGATTACCCCCGCCTAGGGAGGTAGACTTCCAGATTAATCTAGCACCGGGTGCTAGGCCTGTTTCTCGGGCCCCGTACAGAATGGCACCTAAGGAGCTAGTGGAGTTCCGAGTACAATTGCAAGAGTTGGTGGACTCAGGGTTCGTTCGCCCTAGTTCATCGCCCTGGGGAGCCCCGGTTCTGTTCGTAAAGAAGAAGGACGGTTCGCTCCGCATGTGTGTAGATTATCGAGAGCTCAACCGGTTGACGGTCCAGAACACTTATCCCCTGCCACGAATCGACAAGCTCTTCGATCAGTTGGAGGGAGCACAGTGGTTCTCCAAGCTCGACTTGAGCTCTGGTTATTATCAGTTGAGGATTTAGGAGGAGGACATTCAGAAGACTGCTTTCAGCTCTAGGTACGGGTTATATGAGTTTACGATTATGCCTTTTGAGCTCACTAATGCCCCCTCTGCGTTCATGAGCCTGATGAACAAGGTGTTTGAGCCTTATCTGGACAAATTCGTGATTGTATTCATCAACGACAACCTGGTTTATTCAAAGTCGATGTTGGACCATTGGACTCATCTGGAGTTGGTGTTAGCAAAGCTGAGGGAGCATCAGTTGTTCGCCAAGTTCGGCAAGTGCGAGTTCTGGCTCCGGAAGGTTGCCTTCTTGGGTCATGTCATCAGTGGGGCAGGATTGACCATGGACCCTACTAAGGTTTGCGCGGTGAAGGAGTGGCAGCCTTGAAGTCAACAGCAGATGTGCGCAGCTTTTTGGGACTTGCCGGGTACTACAGCAAGTTTGTCGAGGGGTTCTCGAAGATCGCTCTTCCACTCACTGCTCTGACCAAGAAGGAGGTGCCATTAAGGAAGGATTTCAGGTTTACACAGATGCATCTTTTTATGGGATGGGTGCTGTACTGATGCAGCACGGGCACGTGATTTCTTATGCTTCAAGGCATCTTAAGAAGCATGAAGTGAAACTATCCTGTGCATGATCTGGAGCTGGGTGCAGTGATTTTTGCCTTGAAGATTTGGAGGCATTATTTATATGGTGTTCACTGCGAGATATTCACTGATCACAAAAACTTGAAGTATATACACTCTCAGAAGGATCTAAATTTAAGGCAGCGGTGGTGGATTGAGTTTTTATGCGACTATGATTACACGCTAAACTACCACCCAGGGAAGGGAAATTTGGTGGCCGATGCGCTGAGCAGGAGGACATCCAGCCCAGAGTCACGATTGATGGCCATAGAGTTGGTAAGGATGCTTGAGGAGATGCAGATCACGCTCGTGTCTAGAGCTGATCCAGAGGTTTTCGCCGAGTACCTGACCGCAATGAGCATAGTTTGTGATATTCGAGATCGCATCCAAGCAGAGCAAAGGAAGGATGCTGCCCTAGAATTTATACTTCGAGCAGTGGAGGTTGGATCCGCGGGAGAGTACACCATGCAGGAGGATCTTGTTCATTTCCGTGGCAGGTTATACATACCCGCGGGAGGAGGGATTCGAGAAGACATAATGAAGGAGGCTCACTGCACTAAATATTCGGTGCATCCCAGGATTGTCAAGATGTATACCGATTTGCGGAGGACGATGTTTTGTCCAGGGATGAAGCGGGATATCACCTATTTGGCACTCACTGCGAGGCATGCCAGAAGGTAAAGGCAGAGTGTAGAAGCTCGACTGGGTTGTTGCAGCCGTTGTCCATTCCCGAGTGGAAGTTTGAAGATATATCCATGGATTTCATTCACGGTCTGCCTCGCTCCTGCTCCGGGAATGACCCTGTAAGGGTGGTTGTGTATCGTCTGACGAAGGTTGCGAGGTTTATACCGATGAGGAAGGATACGCATGTTGACGTGTTGGTGAGACTCTTCGTCGAGCAGTTCGTTCGCTATCACGGAGTGCCCAAAACCATCGTCTCGGACCGTGATGGTCGTTTCGCCTCCAAGGAGTGGAAAGCAGTGCAAGCTTATTTGGGCTCGCGTTTGACTTTTAGCACGACCTTCCACCCTCAGACGGATGGCCAGTCAGAGCGGACGATTAGGACCCTAGAAGATTTGTTGCGCCTTTGTGTTTTGGATCGAGGTGAGCCATGGGAGAGACTTCTGCCCTTGGTAGAGTTCTCTTATAATAACAGTCATCAGGCGATCATCGACATGGCTCCTTATGCGGCATTATATGGGAGGAGGTGCAGGAAACCTTTGTCGTGGGTCCAAGATGAGGACCCGAAGGCGTTAGGGGTGAAATTCATCGATGATACCGATGAAATGGTCAGATTGATTCGAGACCGCATGCTTGAAGCGCAGAGCCGGCGGGCAAAATATTATGACAAAAAGCATAGGGCAGTGGAATTCCATGTTGGAGACAAGGTGTTCTCGAAGATCAGGTCGATGCACGGTGTGTCTCTGGTTCGGGGAAGGAAGAAGCTCAACCCTCGTTATATGGGGCCTTATACCATCCTGGAGGGGATTGGCCCCTTAGCTTATCGGTTGATGTTACCGTTAGAGTTGGAGAACTTACATGATGTTTTCCATGTGTCCTCCCTTCGGAGGGCCTTGCTTCACCCAGATCAGCATGTTGTAACTACGTCTGGTCCTGTGGAGACCGACAGGTCTGTCCGGCTGGAGCCTATGCGGATAGTAGACACCGAGACCAGAGTGCTGCGGAGAAAGAGTGTTCCATTGGTGAAGGTTATGTGGTCCAACCATGGACGGAAGGAATACACTTGGGAGCCGATGGACCTTATGCAGCAGCGTTACCCGGGATTGTTTTCCCCAGGTATGACCTAAACTAGTTTGTCATACTTTGTTTCAATACCGTAGCGCCAAACTCAAATTTCGGGGACGGAATTAATTTTTTTGTTTGTTGGATTTGTAACATCCCGATTTGCGCCGCTCTGTTCCCGTCTGCCGCTCGTTTGTCTTTGTTACTTCTGTCCAACGAAGGTATATGGTTACGAAAAAAGTCTTACCTAGATTATATGCTAAAATGTCCCTGATTCTCATGCTAGAGATTTCTGGATTATATGCTGAAATTTCCCCTGGTTCATATGCTAGAAATTCCCGGCTATATGCCGAAATTTCCTGGTTCATATGCACACAAAATTCTTGGTTATATATGTTTGGTTCATTGGGCTAGTTCCTAATCATTTCAGTTGGCTAATCTTGCATATTTTATGAGCAGAGATCTAGATGGATAATATATATATATGTATGTATGATTATTCTGTGCATTTCATTAGTGATATGAATGGATAAAATATATATATATATATGTATGATTATTATGTGAATTTCATTAGTGATCTGGATAGATAAAATATAAATATATATATGTATGATTATTCTGTGCATTTTATTAGTGACCTGGATGAATATATATGTATTGTTTGGCTAATAACCTGGAGAGTTTTTGCAAAAAAAAAATCTGGATTCATAAACTTGGATTTAGTTGGCTAGTTTAGAATCCTGGCTGTTTGTTAAATTCTGCTTTTTCTTATGAATACTAGTCAAGTCGTTTAGGTGTCAATGGGAGAAATAAATTTGGTAGAAAATGAGCCCGGGTAAGTTATTTTCGTTCGACGAACGTCGAAGGGCAGTCGTTCGTCGTTCGATGAATCAGTAGTCGTTCAGTGCCCGACGAATCTGTAGCTGTTCGTCGTTCGACGAATCCTTACCTGTTCGTCGTTCGACGAATTTGCTGTTCGTTGTTCGACGATCCTGTAGCTGTTCATCGTTCGACGAATTTGCTAAAATTCGTCGAACGTCGATCTGTATTTATTAAATTCTGCGCGTCTTCTTTCCGTCGCACGATAAAAACTTGAGTGCTTATTTTTTTGGCTGAGAAGTGGATACCTTGTCCAATAGGGGGCTGACACCGAACCTTGGGGTTCCAACGCATGTCATTAGAAGTAGGGCTGAACATTTCTCCCGAGGGGGCATCTTGATCTTCACCTTCTTCTTCTTCCTCTCCCTTCTCTCTTCTTCGTTCTGCAGGATCTGGCAAGGGATCTTTAGGTTATTGCTGGATTCAGGGTTGGTGTTGGTACAGTTTGGTTGTTGTTTCATCGGACTGGCGATTATCTGAATCTAGTCTCACTGTAAGTCCTCTCTTCCATGCTGGTGTGTCGAGTTGGCCAATGTCTGTGTGGTTGGTTTTCAATTTCTGACCGGTGAGCTTTTAAGTTGTCTTGGGGTTTTTGCTCTTGATAAAGTTAGCTTTATTGGCCAACTCCTACTGTAGAAATGGTTCTCATTTTCATGAGCTTGGGAGGATCAGTTCTGTTGTATAAATTTTATTCCCTTTTTTAATTGGAGTACTGTTAGGAGATTTAATTATGGGATTTTACCTTGATCAACTGTCTGCTATTCCCTTTTCTTTTTTAGTTTGGGTGATGTTGACTGATTACAGGTTGAATATTTATGTGGATCAGGACCCTTTAATCAATTTTGGCCAACTGCCGCCATGCCGGAGAAGAGGCGACCGCGAACGTCGGCCAGAAATCAGGTGACTTCCTCCCCTCTCCCTTGGTGCTAGATCTTTAGATCTAAATATTATGAGAGACATTGAACTCAAAAGAGTTTGATCCAGTGAGTTTCATGAAGTTTCGTAGGAAGAGACCCCGCTAGAACTTTCGTTCTAGGGCGCCGCTCGCCACGATATTATCTTCAATCAACTCCTCTCTTCAATACGAAGATTTAGAGCTTGATTTCGTGAAGATTGGTGGTCTGTTGAGGGAGTATTGGGGGAGAGAGGTTTTGGCTAAAACCTAAGTCATCGGTTGAAGAAGACGATGAACAGTAAAATCAGGTTTGCTTAACTATTCATGCTAATTTCTTCTTGGCTGAAGGAAGAGCAGATTTAAATGTAATTTTTAGACGAGATCTGATTGGGTGCGGACTTTGGGCTAAGGTGATTACTTATTATGATTGTTAAATGATGAAGCAACGAGTAGTCCTACAGAGTCGTATAGAATGTTTGCCACAATATACACACACCACTGCACGAGACTTGTGATAACAAGGGATGTGCATGGGAAGCACATGGGTTGCATGGTTTACTCATGTTGGTGTATGGATACTGGTTGGAGGATAACTTGTGGTAGGGGGATTACTTGTGGCGGGTCTACGGGCTTGCTAGTCGTGACACCGACAGAAGCCGACAGTTAGACTCTAGACCGGTTGGGTTGGACTCTTGGTGCTCACCTACCCAGGTCCCCTTCCGTGTCCTTGAAGGCTCAGCTTGAAGCGAGCAGTATGCAGGGTCTCCGCTGCGTGTTCTTAGCATTGAGGCGTACACAGGCCTAGGTCTGGTAGTGTTCATACCCACCTAGTTGTGGAGGAGCCCGGTCCACAGTCTCCGTCTGGCCACGACGGAGGTGCCTGAGTGGTTAGCTACCCCCGAAAAGCGGGAACTACAGGTCTATGTCGACATTGCAAAATGCATGGGTGAGTTCATCATATGATAATCATTGCATTGCATTCATCCTTCATACTCATAGCATTGCACCGCATCGGGTCCATCATATAAATTAGTATGGGCTCTTTTATATGATGGGTCCCAAATTAGAAACCTTAACTTATAAGATTGTATGTGCATTCATATAAGTTAAGGTACGATATGAACTGCTTACTCCTGTACTATTTCATTGCTTGCTTACACTCTGTCATTGCCATACTACTTGTTAATTGTGCTTCTTATACATTGTCGTCGAACTGCTCTCATTTTGCTATTATATGCTCGACTGCTTATTCACTGTTGTTATAACTGCTCTCTTTTGGTGTGCTTTATTATACATTTGTTATAATTGCCATGATCACATCTACCTTTGTCAACTATTTTTGCTAGTACTGATTATATTGCATCTTCCCTTTCATCCCTTCCGCCCGGTGCCTTGGAGTCGCTGGGGGAGTGGAAGTGAAGCCACTTAGTCTTTATGACTAACGGTTGTTGCACCCCTATTTTTAGGAGCGCACCCTGGGGCAGCAGAGCACGGTGCTGGAGGAGGATAGTCAGGTCAGGATGGCAGGGCCGGAGACCACGATACCCTCACTACCATCGGTGACCGATGTGAGCGCACTTTGAGATGTAGCCCTTGGGGCATTTAGCTTAATACTCTGATACTTTTGCAGGAGCTCTCAGAGCTTCTTGTCTTTTGTACTTATTTGGACACTTACTTATGTGAATATGTTTATACGGCTTCTTATTTTTGCATTGTTCATGGGTTGGCGCTGTAACACCCCGGTTTTGCGGAGCGGAGAGTTAATGTCGAGAAGGCAGATTTTTCTTGACGCACGATCGTGCGTTTTCTTAATGCACGATCGATCCGACCGTGCGTGCTCTCCGACGGGCAAGAATGGTGTCTCTGTCGTTAGTCATGCGTTTTAACGCACGGTCGTGCGTTCGACCATGCGTTCGGTAACAGGTCCGTAAAACAGCAATTTTTGGGCGTCCAATTGGATTAGATCTTGATCGGACGACCCAAATAATCCGCTGGGGGGGCTTTAGGGCATGGATGAGGGGTTATCCCCTCATTCTTTCAAGTCTCTTCTCCATCTTAGGTTGGAGAAAGGAGAAGGGGGCAAGGAGGAAGAAGAAGGAATCCGCCATTGTTGGAGCTCCGGAGCTCCGTTCGCCGATCCGAGACCTGGAGCGCGTAGAGGGCATCGAGGCGCTTCTTCTCCACTGTTTGTTTGCAAGATTCTCATGGCTAGGAGGAGATCCCAAAAGGTAATGACATTTCTCCTCCCGGTCTTTAGGATGCGTGCATGGCATCCCTTATTTTCTGCATTTTTGGCACCGGATCCGTCGAGTGAGAGGGATCCGGGTCGCCTTGGTTCAAAAGGAACCATCGGGTTGATTGAGTCCGTCCCCGACATGATTTGCACTAGAGATCTTCTCCGTTAGCGGATTAGGCATTGTGTGATGTTGATTGACGCGCATTTTAGGGGTTTTGCTAGAAATCCGATTGCGGCGAAAACGTCGTTGTGATGCCCTTGTAATTTCGTATGAGAATGAATGTTGGTTTGTGGCCATGGGCTACGATGCCCTTTGGGAAATTGATGGTGGCAAGAACAGGTGGGGTTCTTGGCCATGGGCTACGATGCCCTTTGGGAAATTGATGGTGGCAAGAACAGGTGGGGTTCTTGGCCATGGGCTACGATGCCCTTTGGGGGAACTGATGAGTACCCTATGATGGTGGCAAGAACAGGTGGGGTTCTTGGCCATGGGCTACGATGCCCTTGGGGGTAGTGATGAATACCCAATGGTTGTGATTGATTGTGGCAAGAACAGGTGGGGTTCTTGGCCATGGGCTACGATGCCCCTTTGGGAAAAACTGATGAGTACCTTTGTGTCTGTGATGTGATGATGATGTATGATGATGTGCTAGATTCATACGCTTTAGGGTGCCTTGGGTGAAACCTGGGTTTGCATTCATATTGCATTGGTAGGCCCCTTTTATTATCTGCTCAACATAGAAACGTGGATGATGTTTGTGACACTCATGCCTGTATTTATGTTGTTTTTCCTTTATGTACATTTGCATACGAAGTGCTGACTTGCAGGGTGAAGTAGTTCCCCGGGGTCCGCTAGGACGGCCAGGAGGAGGGATGTTGTTACACCGTTTGTGGTCAGCCATAGCTGACCCTCGTTTACCGCTCTTTGTGATTTGGTTGCAGGGCAAGAATCGCAGGCTGGACCCAGCGCGCCGGCCAAAAAGGCCTAAAGCCTCATGAAGTGCTTAGTTTGTTTTCCTGCATTACTTTCTTTATATTATGTTGTAACCGGCTTGCATGCCGAGGTAGTTTAGGGAAAAACTATCTTTCCCCTTTTGTTTGGATGTCTTTTTAGTATTGAATGTTTAGTGATTTGGACTTTGGTTTTGTAAGGCCTTAAGGCCAGTTGGACTCCTATGTATTGTGGACAATCTCTGTGGTTTTAGTTTGTTTCCGCTGTGTTGTCTGAGTTTTGAGATTGGGTAGTTAATATCATCTTTTAATACTAAAGCTGTGGCGGTTATATGTTGTGGGGTCCCGGCCGGACCCATATTATATGGTCATTACAGGGGAGGTGTTACAGGCGCTGTTCAGTTGGTTTGGCCGGCAGGATAGGCATCTTGTTGGGGAGGCTAGCTCGTGTGCTGGCGCTTCCGCAAGGCGGCTGTCCTGGGCATAAGACTTCCCTAGGCCGTGTCGTGTGTTCCGGGAGGGGGATCTTACACTTGGGCACCTTGCCTCGACGCTGCTTGGGAGCATTGCCTCAGCGCTGCTTGGGAACCTTGCTTCGACGCTGCTTGGGCGCATTGCCTCAGCGCTGATTGGGCACATTGCCTCAGCGCTGCTTGGGCACCTTGCCTCGGCGCTGCTTGGGTGCCTTGCCTCAGCGCTGCTTGGGCACCTGGCCTCAGCGCACCTTGCGCACCTCGCCTCAGCGCTACCTCGGCACCTCGCCCCAAAGCTCCCCAGGCTTCAACGCTAAACGACAAGCTCGTCACGATCTCTAGCACAATCGATGGGCGGCAAGCTCGCAACCGAACAAGACGAGATGTAGGTTTCTCCCACAACTGGAGCCAAGCGACGTCTTCCGGAAAGTTCGCATGACGACAGGCTCATAGTTGCGCAAGTCGCAACAGCTTACTCTCGGCATGGTACGACGCACCACGCAGAGATGACGATGATGATCGGAGCCGCCGCAGGCAAGATAAAACCTTCGCACTCCTCCGCGTGGATGTTCAGACTCCGAAGGTTTAAGGGCTTATGATAGTGATTCATATAATGGGACCTCCTCTATAAAAAGAATAACCGGGAGTCGGTTACTCACACAACCCACTCACCCCCTAAGGTAGTGGGGAGTGAGGGAAAGAGCAATCCGAGCCCGCCATTTCCATCGCCAACTGCCAGGATGCGCACGGAGCGGACCGCGCACAACCTTAACGCCTGCAAACACATGCACTACCGCGCGGCACTACCGCGCGGTAGCGCGCGGGCAGTGCCCCCAGTCACGGGGGCATGGCCTAACCGCACCCCACGTGGGGTGCGGCCTAACCGCTCCCCACGTGGGGTGCGGCCTAACCGCTCCCCACATGGGGTGCGGCCTAACCGTACCCCACGTGTGGTGCAGCCAAACCGCACCCCTTGTGGGGTACGGCTAAGCCGCACCACCCCTTGGGGTGCGGCCAGGCCGCACCCCCTCATGGGGTGCGGCCAAACTGCACCCCACGTGGGGTGCCGCCAAACCGCACCCCTCTTGGGGTGCGGCCAAGCCGCACCCCTCATGGGGTGCGGCCATACCGCACCCCTTGTGAGGTGCGGCCAAGCCGCATCCCCCTTGGGGTGCGGCCGAGCCGCACCCCTTGTGGGATGCCGCCAAACCACACCCCCTTGGGGTGTGGTCCAGCCGCGCCCCCCCTTGGGGCGTGGCCAAGCCCCCTCCCCCCTCTTTTTCACAGGGGGGCTCGCAAAGGGCTCGGCCAAAGTAGCGCCCCTCTTCAGGTGCGCCGGAGCCCAATTCCTCTTTGGGGCGCAACTCCCCACTCCACCGTTCGCTTAGAACGCCTCACAGCGCGACCGAGATGCTTCCATGTCATTTTCATGCTCAGAACACTTTCCCGCTCATGCGCGCTTGGAGTGCTTCTGAGCATTCTCAGAACGCCCCCCAGTCGCTCAGATTGCTTCGCCATTCGTTGCGCACTCAGAACGCTTCTGAGCGCGCTCAAAGCACTTTCACATTCCGGGCACGCTCACTTTTTGTCTTTCTAATTTCTCAGATTGCAGGAATGGCTTGTCACCTTTTTCACCTTCAACAAAACTGCCCGAACTGCCCTAAATGCCCGAACTACCCGAACTGCCCAAGGGGCAAGACGGTCATTTACGCAAAATGGCGATCCGTGTGCTACAAATCGGCCAGCGTGATTTGCCCGTCAAGTAGTTATGGTGGTTACGAGGACAAAATTACCGGGCTACCCCCGGCCAAAGCTATAAAAGGAGCCCAGAACCTTCATTTGAGAGGACTTTTTGCCTTCTGCACCCGGGAGAGCTCCTTTGAAGATTTCCACGGAATTCTCTTTCGGCGCTTGAAGATCTCCTTCGTGGACTTGAAGATTTCCTTTCTCCCGAAAGGCGACTAAGCATTCTCACTTTCGTTCTCCCGAAAGGCGACTCAGCATTCTCACTTTTGTTCTCCACCGTTCTTAGAAGGAAAAAGAATTAGTTTTCTGAGAGGAGGCCTGTCACCTTCGGAACTCTCTCTGTTGAAATCGATTTCTCGGTTTCTGTGGAGTTCGGGGCCCCCAACGGGTTGGGGGGCGACTGGCACTTACTAATCTCGCGAGAGAACAAACCGGAGTCTCGGAGTTGGACACTGATCCTTAGGCTCAGCTAGGAGGACCCACCACACACCCGGAAGATCTTTAGAGCGCTTCCCCTCCCAAGCCAAGTGCTGAAGCCTGGGCACCTTGGAGAGCTCAAGGATGGCCTGAGGAGAGAGAAGCTCCCAAAGAAGAAGAACTCTCTCCAAAGGTGCCCTTTGGATCCTATTTATAGATTTTCTGATCTGGCCTGCAAATAGCAGGAATCTGCCTCTTGATTTTACTATCCGCACCCCAACTTGGTCTGCTAACAGCCAAACTCCGCTGTCCGGGGTGGCTATTGGCAGACCCTCAGGGGCAAAGGGGTAATTCTAGCTTCCAGCCTCATGGAAGAGGGGTCTGCGAGGACTGCTCGCCCTCCTGGTCTCGCCAACGTGTATGCGCGAGACCCTGCTGTCTCTACGACCTTGAGGGTCTCGCTGAACCTTGGGAATGAGGCCCTCTTGCCGAGCTCGGAGAGAGCGAGAAACCACTGATCTCGCCTCGCCCCGGCTGCCGAGAACTATTGATGTTCTGCGAGATCCCTGGGAGGAGCCAGGTAAACCCCAGGTTGTACACAATCCCCGCTCTTTGCGAGGTTATCCTAAGCTCGCAAAGAATCGTCCAACCCTGGGCGTTTGCCTGACGACAGCTGTCCTGTCGGGAATCTTTTTGTGGGTCCCACCGTTAGGCTATAAATACCACTTGAACTGAAGGGCGTCTTCACTTTCTTTTCTCCTTTATTCTCCTCCTTACTGTAGCTATCTTCCAATGCCTCTCTCCAAGGAAATGGAGGCTCGCCTGAAAGCTTCCAAGGCTCGCGAGGTGTCGATGATGATGAAGCCCCCGGCATGGATGAGTCGCCCATCCCCCTCCCCCGTGCCGAAAACGAAGAAGGCGAAGGCCGCTCGCCGACTGGGAGACGATACTGTCGACCTGGAGTCTCCCCCTAGCGACAAATCCGTTGACAAGGTAAGGATTACTCGTCACGCGAGACTACTTGATTATTGTTTCTAAGCTTCGTCTATGCAGGTCATTAAGACCAACAAAGACGCTGGCCGACCTTCGAACGAACCCCCCACTACTCCTCGGGAGAATGCGAATACCATTGGCGAGAATCCTGACGGTACATTATTTGACCTCGCCAATTTTGCTTTAATCATGTTACCTGTTGATGTCTCTTACCTCTTTATTTTCCTTCTTCAGTTCGGCCTCCTGCGAGCCCGAGGCGACAGGATCAGCGAACTCCTTCCCCTAAACTCCTGTACGCGACCCTCCCGGCACCGAACTTTAACCTTCTCGCCAATGAGGACTCTGGCGGCTCGCGCCGGCCGAAAGGTCCCCTTGTAGGTACGACGAAATACCCCCCTGGAAAGGGGAAGACTCACATCCCTTACTATGGCACCGCCTTCGATCCTCCGCCTGGTTCTTTTCACCCTCCCCCGGGTAAGCCTTCTCGCGTCTCTGTTATTTTACCATGATATTTGTCCCTCCTAACCTCGCGTACAACCCTTTTCAGCGGACTGCGAGAGCCAACACACCGACTCTGAACTCGGGGATGAGGAAATGTCTCCCTTTCCTGAGCAGGTGGAGGACTTCCTGGGCGATTCGCGAGAACCTGAGGTGATAAAACAGCGGACCGCGGAGTTATTCCAAAAACAAAACCAGATGCTGCAGGACCTCAACATTCGAGCGAGAGTGGATAGGCGGGCTGCCGAGGAGAGATATGCCTCGCTGATGGACGAGTGTGATAAACTTCGCGCTGCGATGCCTCGCGACCCTGATGAGTCCGAGACCTCCGAGGAGATGCTCATAGCGAGGATCAGAGATTTCGCCCACCTGATCGATCGCGACTCCCGCGCTGCTGCTGAATTCCACAACCCCAGGAGGCCGCCGAGGACGGGACCGCGAGGCGGCGGCAGGTGGCAGTGGCTGCCTTACTAATCTCGCGCCCTTTGTTTTTTCCTTCGTGAAACATTTCCGCTATTTTTATATTATTACTCCGAACAATCTCGCATGGCTGTGGCCTCTATTAGTTTTCGCTCGCTAAGAGCTGTGAACAATTATTAAATGTGCTATTGCTTGCGGCTTCTATACTGCTGCCTATCCTTTATCCTATTTTCGTTTGCGAGTACTGTTTCTGCTCGCGAATCGTTTATTTGGACTAACCCTGCAGATTGATCTCGCTCGCCGGTCATTGGTGGAATGATTTTTGTTTTCGCGCGTTATCGTGATGTGACATTTTGACTAATCGTACCTTCCGGCGCTTGGGCTTCTTCCCGCCGTTTTCATTTTCCTATAAATAGCTTCTCATTAATGCCGTTTATCTACCGCCTCCCTCAGACCATTCCTTCCTCTCAGCTGCAGAGCTCTCGCCCATCAGCTCTCGCATTCCTCCCTTCTAATTCTCGCAGGTACTAAAGATGGTGAAAACTGGGAAGGACGACCGCGAGGGCGAAGGTAGGTTAAAATGCGCCTGGGCTTTCTGCGAACACGAGTTCTTCTGCAGCAACATGAGCGAGGACAAATACCTCACCTCCCTGGCCGACTTCGTCCCCCCCGAGTTCATTGCTCGCCGCCCGGGGGAGGATGAGGTGATTAATACCCTCCGACCCGATGAGATCGCCATCCCTATCGCACATTTCGCATTGGGCCTGCGACTTCCCCTCTGGCCCGAGATTCGCCAGGTACGTTCCCTTTTCCTCTTCATTTTTCTCGCAGGATTAGTCTCGCTCGCAATAGTTCTCATTGTTTGTGGTTTTCCAGGTGCTCCGGCACTATGGAGTAGTCCTCGCCCAACTCACCCCCAATGCGATGGCGGTGAATATGGGTTTCGCCTGCTTCCTGCGCGAGGAGCGCATCGAGTTTAGCCTCCCGGTCTTCCGGAAACTATTATCCTTCCGCGCCTACTCAGAGGGTACCATCTACTTTGTAGGCTCGGGGTGCAAGGTTGTAGAGACCGTCAACAAGGCCCACTTCTGGGCTCAGAAGTTCCTCCTCGTGAAGGGGAACTTCGGCAACATCCCTGTCTCTCCTGTCCAATACAAAGATAGCGTCTACCGCCCTCCAGTTCTCGGTGGCACCGATGCCGACCTCTACCTGTTCTTCCAGAAGAAGAACTTTGAGGTGTGCCATCTCCGCTGCAACGTCGACAAGCTACCACTGGTGCTCCCCGGGGAAGGTAAGGATCTCGCCCCACCACTCGTTCTTTTTAATTTTCGGCATTCTTCCTAACATAACTTTTGTCAGGTGAGCGAGACATCCCCCTCCACCCTCCTTATGCGAGTAACATAAAACCCTCCGCCGACCTCGCCCTCGCTACCATGGGGGCGGCGGCGTGCCGAGAGGTTACTCCCACGACCGCTACCACTTCCAAGAAGAGGGCGGAGGCCCCGAGTAGCAAACCTTCCCGCCAGACAACTCCAAAGAAACCCAAGAAGGGCGAGAGCTCGCGCACTTCCGTGAAGGGGAAGCGCCCTGCCGAGCTCTCGGGTCGCGAGGTCGGAACTTCCGCGCTCCCCGAGGATCTAGAAGCCGAGGAGCCAGTCGAGGTCACTGCCAGGACCTCGGCACCGCCCCTTCCGTCGAACCACCTGCACTTCGGCCTTGGCGAGCGAGCCCGGGATGAAACCGGCGAGCGCCTAGTGCGCTGGAGAGAAGAGGACAACCAGATCTACGTCTCCTCCATACTTCCCACTTGGGTGGAGAAAGACGTCGCGACCTCCCACGCCTTCAACTTCTCCTTCATCATGTATGGTCGTGAGGACGCAATGGCTTATAAGGAACAAACCGCGAGGGGCCTCGCCTATGAAAGCGCGAGGTCCCAGTTGCAGGCTATGGAGCTCGCCCACATGACGGGGAGAAGATGCCTGCAGCTGGAGCGCGAGTATGCCGAGCTTGCCGAGGCCAACAAGGCCTCCCAGGAGAAAGTCAACGAGTTGAAGGAAGAGCTAGCTGCCGCCGAGACCGGGGTGGTGAGTCATTTACCTACAACATCTCCTTTCTCCTCAGCTTGTCTTGTCTTATGTGTTTCTTGTTCGCAGGATGCCGAGATGGCCAGGCTTTCGGATGCTCGGGTCCTGAGCCTGGAGGGCGAGGTCGCCAAGCTGAAGGCACTCAACCGCGACCTTGCTCGTGCCGCCGTTCCCCCTTCTCCCCACCGTTTAAAGGAAGAGAGGAGAGACCGCGATGAGGCGCTCCGCGTAGAGTCGACGAATGCGGCTCGTTTAGTCTTCCAGGCCATGAAAGGAGCTGGACTGTTGGTTGCCGAGGCCGAGAGCGTGACAGTCGAGGATATCGTCCCGGAGCTCTTCAAGCCGCTCCCGCCGGTGAAGGATAGCGACGACGAGGAGTTTTTGAGCGAGGCTTAGGAGGCAATTTTCATTTTGTTTTTAATGTATATTTTTTGGGGCTGGCAAGATCGCCGCCCAATGTAACTAAACTGTTACATTGGAATGGAAATTTTGTGCACTTCTTTCTTGCTTAGTATTTTCTTTGGTTACATTTTTATCCGCTAGTTTGTGTATAGTACTCGCTCCTTGCCGTTTCGCTTATTTTATATATGCCGAGAATTCCGTTCCTCACCCAGCGAGAAGTTACCCTAAATTTCCGACCATATTTCTTAAGGACAAAACCCCCTTTTCTCCTTATTATCTGGTACCGAGGTCCCACCCTCTCGCCAAAACGAGAAGTTATCCTCACTTCCGAACTCCCTTAAGGACCAAACTCCCTTTCCTCGCCAGCCTCTCCGCGAGATCAGCCTGACCCACCGGCTTGTGAGAGCCCTGCAGCGGGATCGTGCGGGGCAATCCAGCATAAAAGAATTCGTGAACCTAGCCAACCTCTCAGCGAGATCCACCTGACCCACCAGCTAGCGAAAGCCCGGCAACGGGATCGTCCGGGGCAATCTAGCATAAAAGAATCTGTCAACCTCGCCAGCCTCTCCGCGAGATCCACCTGACCCACCGGCTAGTGAGAGCCCGGCAGCAGGATCGTCCGGGGCAATCCAGCGTAAAAGAACCTGTCAACCTCGCCAGCCTCTCCGCGAGATCAACCTGACCCACCGGCTAGTGAGAGCCCGGCAGCGGGATCGTCCGGGGCAATCCAGCATAAAATATCCTGTCAACCTCGCCAGCCTCTCCGCGAGATCAACCTGACCCACCGGCTAGTGAGAGCTCGGCAGCGGGATCGTCCGGGGCAATCCAGCATAAAAGAATCTGTCAACCTCGCCAGCCTCTCCGCGAGATCCACCTGACCCACCGGCTAGTGAGAGCCCGGCAGCGGGATCGTCCGGGGTAATCCAGCATAAAAGATCCCGTCAACCTCGCTAGCCTCTCCGCGAGATCAACCTGACCCACCGGCTAGTGAGAGCCCGACAATGGGATCGTCCGGGGCAATCCTGCATAAAAGATGCCGTCAACCTCGCCAGCCTCTCCACGAGATCCACCTGACCCACCGGCTAGTGAGAGCCCGACAGCGGGATCGTCCGGGGCAATCCAGCATAAAAAACCTGTCAACCTCGCCAAGCCTCTCCGCGAGATCAACCTGACCCACCGGCTAGTGAGAGCTCGGCAGCGGGATCGTCCGGGGCAATCCAGCGTAAAAGAACCTGTCAACCTCGCCAGCCTCTCCGCGAGATCAACCTGACCCACCGGCTAGTGAGAGCCCGGCAGCGGGATCGTCCGGGGCAATCCAGCATAAAAGATCCTGTCAACCTCGCCAGCCTCTCCGCGAGATCAACCTGACCCACCGGCTAGTGAGAGCTCGGTAGCGGGATCGTCCGGGGCAATCCAGCATAAAAGAATCTGTCAACCTTGCCAGCCTCTCCGCGAGATCCACCTGACCCACCGGCTAGTGAGAGCCTGGCAGCGGGATCGTCCGGGGCAATCCAGCATAAAAGAACCTGTCAACCTCGCCAAGCCTCTCCGCGAGATCAACCTGACCCACCGGCCAGTGAGAGCCCGGCAGCGGGATCGTCCGGGGAAATCCAGCGTAAAAGAACCTGTCAACCTCGCCAGCCTCTCCGCGAGATCAACCTGACCCACCGGCTAGTGAGAGCCCGACAGCGGGATCGTCCAGGGAAATCCAGCATAAAAGATCCCGTCAACCTCGCCAGCCTCTCCGCGAGATCCACCTGACCCACCGGCTAGTGAGAGCCCGGCAGCGGGATTGTCCGGGGCAATCCAGCGTAAAAGAACCTGTCAACCTCGCCAGCCTCTCCGCGAGATCAACCTGACCCACCGGCTAGTGAGAGCCCGGCAGCGGGATTGTCCGGGGCAATCCAGCATAAAAGATCCTGTCAACCTCGCCAGCCTCTCCGCGAGATCAACCTAACCCACCGGCTAATGAGAGCTCGGCAGCGGGATCGTCCGGAGCAATCCAGCATAAAAGAATCTGTCAACCTCGCCAGCCTCTCTGCGAGATCCACCCGACCCACCGGCTAGTGAGAGCCCGACAGCGGGATCATCCGGGGCAATCCAGCATAAAAGATCCCGTCAACCTTGCTAGCCTCTCCGCGAGATCAACCTGACCCACCGGCTAGTAAGAGCCCGACAGCGGGATCGTCCGGGGCAATCCAGCATAAAAGATCCCGTAACCTCGCCAGCCTCTCCGCGAGATCCACCTGACCCACCGGCTAGTGAGAGCCCAGCAGCGGGATCGTCCGGGGCAATCCAGCGTAAAAGAACCTGTCAACCTCGCCAGCCTCTCCGCGAGATCAACCTGACCCACCGGCTAGTGAGAGCCCGACAGCGGAATCGTCCGGGGCAATCCAGCATAAAAGATCCTGTCAACCTCGCCAGCCTCTCCGCGAGATCAACCTGACCCACCGGCTTGTGAGAGCTCGGCAGCAGGATCGTCCGGGGCAATCCAGCATAAAAGAATCTGTCAACCTTGCCAGCCTCTCCGCGAGATCCACCTGACCCACCGACTAGTGAGAGCCCGACAGCGGGATCGTCCGGGGCAATCCAGCATAAAAGAACCTGTCAACCTCGCCAAGCCTCTCCGCGAGATCAACCTGACCCACCGGCTAGTGAGAGCCCGGCAGCGGGATCGTCCGGGGCAATCCAGCATAAAAGATCCTGTCAACCTCGCCACCCTCTCCGCGAGATCAACCTGACCCACCGGCTAGTGAGAGCCCGACAGCGGGATCGTCCGGGGCAATCCAGCGTAAAAGAATTTGTGAACCTCGGACCCATAGTTGAAGAAACGGCACATGAGAAATAATATATTAGAACGGGTATAGAAAAGCAACTTCATGGATAAAAACGTTTCAAGTCATCCCCACTTCTGGCCCGACCGAGGGGTACCCCTTCCACATCCCGGAGGTGGTACCCTCCTGACTTTAGCACTTCACTTACAATATATGGGCCCTCCCAGTTGGGATTGAGCTTACCTACCGTGCCCCCCTTCCGGCCGCATCAACCTTCTTTAGCACCAAGTCCCCCTTCTGGAAATGTTTTACTCGGATATATTTGTCAAAGTACTTGGCCATCCGCCTTTTCACTTCCTCCTGCCTAACGGTGGCCAGGTCTCGGAGTTCCTCCACTATATCCAAAGACAATCTTTGGCCTTCTTCGTTGTTCGCTCTCCATTCTTCACCTCCTTCCCCTGCGGCGACCACCCTAGGTGTCTTGACTTCAAACTCAACCGGGAGGACAATCTCGGATCCGTGGGACAGCTTGAAGGGGGTCTCCCCGGTAGCTGTGTTTGGGGTGGTCCTCAGTGCCCAGAGGACCGAGCGAAGTTGCTCCACCCAACTCCCTCTAAGGTTCTCGATCTTCTTCTTGAGGAGGTTTACTATAATTTTGTTCGCCGCCTCCACTTGCTCATTGCTCCTTGGGTGGTGGACCGACGCGAACCTGAGATCTATGCCGAGCTGAGTACAGAAACTAACGAACTCATCACTGGCGAACTGCGGCCCGTTATCCGTGACAATGGCTAGGGGAAGCACGTGCCTGCAAATAATCTCACCCCAAATGAAATTCTTTACCACTTGGGAGGTTACCATGGCCAGTGCCTTCGCCTTGATCCACTTGGAGAAGTAATCGATCATCACTAGCAAGAACCTCCGTTGACCGCTTGCCTGGGGGAAAGGTCCCACAAGGTCTAGTCCCCAGATTGCAAATGGCCAAGGGTCCGTGATCATTCTTAGCCTCTAAGCTGGGAGGAGTTGCAGAAGAGCGTAGAGTTGGCACTTGGGGCACCTCCTGGAGAACTCAGCCGCATCCTTGCTGAGGGTGGGCCAAAAGTAGCCTTGCTTCAGAACTCTTCCTTCCAGAGTCCTGCTTCCTGAGTGGCTGCCACATTCTCCCGAGTGAATCTCCTCCAGGACCCTCGGGACTTCCTCCTCCGAGACACAACGGGCCAGGAGCCCCGAGAGGGTCTTTCTACACAGTACCCCTGCATGCAAGGAGTAGTAAGTTGATTTATACCTGAGCCGGCGCTTGTCTGCCTCTTCCTCGGGGAGCTTCCCCGTTGTCAAGTATGCGATGAAGGGATCCATCCACGACACCCGCTGGTCCAATTCCATCACCTCCCCCTCCTCGATGGAGGGTCGGAAGAGCTCCGACACCGTTCCCCCGGCCCGGGGACCGAACTTGGCTAGGAGGTCCGCCTGGGCGCTTTCTCCTCTTGGGATGTGTCTGATGGAGAAGGTGCGAAACTGTCCCACTATCCCTTTAACCTTCTCCAGGTACCGTTGGAGAGTTGGTTCTTTGACTTCGAATTCCCCCCCGATCTGGCATGCCACCACCATGGAGTCTGTCGAGACCTCCACGTCCTGCACCCCCAATTCTTGTGCCAGGCGGAGGCCTGCTACCACGGCCTCGTACTCGGCTTGGTTGTTAGTGAGGGGGAAATGGATGTTTATCACTTGCTCTATCCTGGTTCCTTGGGGACTCACCAACACCACCCCTCCTCCGAAGGAATGCTTTCCCGACGCACCATCGACCAACATCTTCCAAGCCACCGGGTGGGGTATTTCGGATTCCTCTAACTCGGTCACGTAATCGGCCATGAAATCCGCCACCGCCTGTGCCTTTATGGATACCCTGGGCACGTAGGAGACATTGAACTCACTCAATTCTACCGCCCACTTTGCCAACCTCCCAGAGTGCTCTACCCCTTCCATGATGCCACGAAGGGGGTGGTCAGTCACCACTTTGATTGAGTGTGCCTGAAAGTAAGGTTTGAGCCGCCTGGCCGACACTACCAAGGCAAACGCTAACTTTTCGAGGATAGGATATCTGAGTTCGGCCTTCCTGAGTACCCTGCTGACGTAGTAAATGGGGAGTTGTTTCTTCCCCTCCTCTCGAACCAACACTGAGCTAACCGCTTCCGACCCTACCCCCAAGTACAGGTATAGGTCTTCCCCTTGTCTCGGCCCTTGTAATAATGGGGCCTGGGTCAGTTGTTCCTTTAGCGCTTGAAAAGCCTTTTCGCACTCGGGAGTCCATTCGAATTTTTGGTTACCCCTTAATACCTTGAAGAAGGAAGAACATTTTTCTCCTGCGTTGGAAAGGAACCTGCTCAGCCCGACTAACTTCCCTGTCAAACGTTGGACCTCTTTCGCACTTCGTGGAGATCTCAACTCAAGGATCGCCTTTACCTTGTCTGGATTAGGCTCCACTCCAAGAGGGGTAAGCAAATGACCCAAGAACTTCCCTCGACTGGCCCCGAAGACACACTTGAAGGGGTTAAGCCTCATTTTAAACTTTCTCAAGGTTTCAAAAGTCTCTTCGAGGTCACTGAGATGGGACTCGAGATTTTGACTCTTGATCATTAGGTCATCCACATAGACCTCCAAATTCCTCCCTTTCTGCTCGCGAAACACCCTATCCATCATACGCTGATAGGTGGCCCCTGCGTTCTTTAAACCAATTAACATCATTTTGTAACAATAGCACCCATCCCCGGTGATGAAGGACACATCTTTAATGTCGGGAGGGTGCATGCGGATCTGGTGATAACCTGAAAAAGCATCTAAAAAAGACATCACAGAAAAACCAACAGCTGAATCAACCAGCGCGTCGATTCTAGGCAAGGGATAACAGTCCTTGGGGCATGATTTATTAAGCAAGGAAAAATTCATACACATTCTCCACTTACCCTCTCCCTTGGTTACCATCACAACATTGGAGACCCAGCCTGGGTACTGGATCTCCGATACAAAGCCAGCTTTGAGGACCTTGTTCACCTCCTCCCGGATGGGCACCTCCAGCTTGTCCGCCGTAGACCTCCTCTTCTGGCGGATGGGGCGAGCGCCGGGATTGAGGTTGAGGCGATGACATGCCACATCCGCGTCGATTCCCAGCATCTCTGCAGCGCTCCATGCGAAGACGTCCACATTGTCCTGGACGCAAGCCAAGATCTTCGCCCGATCCTCCGGGCTGAGCTCCCCGTTGATCTTGATCTTCTCGATCGTCCCGGCCTTGGTGGCGATCTCCACGTCCACCACTTCTTCTACAGTCTCCATCCTGGACTGCTCCCCCCAGGGGCCCTGCTCCTCTTCTTTCTCTCCCTCTTTCTGCCCCGCCCCGAGACTTTCGCCGACCCCTTCCTAGGTATGGACTACTTCTCTTCCCCCTTCCTCTACTACCTCCATTAGCTCCTCCGCCCCTTCTCCCGGGGCCTCATCTTCTCCCCGCTCTCCTTCTTCATCCCCCGCCCTGGGTCCCTCACTGACCCCTTCCTGGGCACGAACTACTTCTTCCTCTATCTCTTCCATCGCGGCCACTTATTCCATTACCTTATCCCACTCCTCCGCCTCCTCCATCCAAGAGGTGGTGTTGACGGCGGTCACATAGCATTGCCTCGCCACCTTGAGATCTCCCCTGACCCTGACCTGGATTCCCCCCATGCTGAACTTGAGGCATTGATGGAAAGTGGACGAGACACATCAGAACGCGCTGATAAGAGGCCGTCCGAAGATGGCACTATAGCTACTGGGGGCGTCCACTATCACAAAGCGGCAGTTCCGGGACTGCCCTCCCAGGGTCACATGAAGTCCTACTCCCCCTTCTACTTCTTTCCTTTCTCCTGAGAATCCGAACAGCGGGCCATCCGAGGCCAACACCCTCCTGGGCTCTACCTGCATCCCGTCGAACGCCTTCTTGAAAATAACATTGACCGAGCTCCCGTTGTCCACCAAGATTCGCGAGACGGTGAAGTTCTCGATGGCTGTCTGGATGACCAGCGCATCGCAGAATGGGTCTTCGTGACCGGGCAGGTCCTTTTGTGAGAAGGTGATCTTCTCTGCGGGGGGTGGGGCTTGGGATGTCGAAGCTACACTCCGACGGTACATGGCATGGATGCTCGCCTTCTGGGTTGCCTCGACCCCCACCCCTCTATGGATCACTCCGATCCCTCCTCGGGTCCCTACGTCCGCCCGATCCTCGCACCTTTCATCCTCATCTCCCTGAGGTAGAATCTCCTCTATCCTTGCTCCCCCTTACTGTGCTTGCGGTGCTGGGGCTCTCGCCCCTCTAACTTCCAAGAACTCAGGGCAGGTGGCCGTTGCGTGGCCTTCCTCCTGATGGAAGTCACAGTACGGCAGCGCCACCCACCTCGCCTCATCCCCGACTCCTCGGTTCCTTCTTCTGGGGCCGGCTCCTCCGGCTCCCCCTCCTCTTCCTCTTCCTGCCCTTCCTCTACCGATCTCCATTGCCTGATGAGGGGGGGGGGGGGGGGGGGGGGGGGGGGGTGGAAACGGCCTCGGGCCCTGTCTCCACCCCAGCTTGTGAGGTCTTCCCTGCCCTCCTTGGAAGTTACCTCCCCCGTGGGGGAAACCCCTCCCTGGGCCTTGCATTCCTCCACCCTGCTGCCTCCATCCCAACTCTGGGGCTCTCGCTTCCTCTCTCCTCCATGGCACTTGCTGTCTCCCTTCCGGCTCGCTCAGCCGTGCCAGTCTCTTCGCAAACTCGGGGTTTGCTGCCTCCCCTTCTACCTCCTCTGCCGCTCTCTCCATCAATTCTTCATAAGATTGAGGAGCCTTCTTCTTGAGGTCCATCTTGAAGAAGCCTTCTCTCAACCCCAATGTAAAGGCGAGCTGGAGGGTATACCCTGGGACCTCTTGGATGAGGAGGACCTCCTCTCGGAACCGCTCCAGATAATGAGCCAACGATTCTCCTGACCTCTGCTTGATGTCGAAAAGCGACTCTGGATCCTTCTTTCTTTTCTTCATGGCGGAAAAACGTAAGAGAAAACCTTTACGCAAGTTCTCGAAGGTATAGATCGATCCTGAGGGAATCTGATGGAACCAGTCCCTCGCCTTCTCCATAAGGGTAGTAGCAAAGAGGCGACACTTGAAGGCTTCCAACATGGGTCTGATCGAGACCATATCCTCGAATCACTGCAGGTGTTGAATGGGGTCATCATTGCCAGAATACAGCATCATGTTAGGCACCCTGAACCCATCGGGGAGTGGTGCCGAGAGCACCATCTCGCAGAAGGGACTTCCCCCACTCACCCCCTGAACTTGCTCCACCCTTCTCACGGGCTCCTCAGGTGATCCTACTCCTGCCGATCTCGCTAGAGGACAGCTCGCCGGGACCTCCCTGGCCGAGCTTCCTCCCGCTAGAGTCTCCCTCGCCGGATTCTCGCTTCCCCCAGCAGGGCTGGGGAACAGCTCTCATCCTCCTCCCTGGGCCGCCACCTCTTTTCCGGCTCGATGAGCTGGCTCGCTCTCGCCGACTCCAGGTTGATGAGCCACCTGGGGTGCCGGGGTCGCGAAACCGCCGAGCGCAGTGGCGAGAATGCTCTGAAAAGCTCCAAGAATATCTCGCCTAAGATCCGCCAACATCTCTACTGTGGCTGGTGCTCCTGGGGGTGGCGAGCCTCCAGGGTTCGCATCCTGCTCGTCCTCGCCGGTCATGTTTTCCCTGAGATTTTCTCGAGCTAGCCGCACTCCACGCTCACCGCACCAAAAATGTTGAAACCGATTTCTCGGTTTCTGTGGAGTTCGGGGACCCCAACGGGTTGGGGGGCGACTGACACTTACTAATCTCGCGAGAGAACAGACCAGAGCCTCAGAGTTGGACACTGATCCTTAGGCTCAGCTAGGAGGACCCACCACACACCCGGAAGATCTTTAGAGCGCTTCCCCTCCCAAGCCAAGAGCTGAAGCCTGGGCACCTTGGAGAGCTCAAGGATGGCCTGAGGAGAGAGAAGCTCCCAAAGAAGAAGAACTCTCTCCAAAGGTGCCCTTTGGATCCTATTTTGAAACCGATTTCTCGGTTTTTGTGGAGTTCGGGGCCCCCAATGGGTTGGGGGGCGACTGGCACTTACTAATCTCGCGAGAGAACAAACCGGAGCCACGGAGTTGGACACTGATCCTTAGGCTCAGCTAGGAGGACCCACCACACACCCGGAAGATCTTTAGAGCGCTTCTCCTCCCAAGCCAAGAGCTGAAGCCTGGGCACCTTGGAGAGTTCAAGGATGGCCTGAGGAGAGAGAAGCTCCCAAAGAAGAAGAACTCTCTCCAAAGGTGCCCTTTGGATCCTATTTATAGATTTTCTGATCTGGCCTGCAAATAGCAGGAATCTGCCTCTTGATTTTACTATCCGCACCCCAACTTGGTCTGCTAACAGCCAAACTCCGCTGTCAAGGGTGGCTATTGGCAGACCCTCAGGGGCAAAGGGGTAATTCTAGCTTCCAGCCTCATGGAAGAGGGGTCTGCGAGGACTGCTCGCCCTCCTGGTCTCGCCAACGTGTATGCGCGAGACCCTGCTGTCTCTACGACCTCGAGGGTCTCACTAAACCTTGGGAATGAGGCCCTCCTGCCGAGCTCGGAGAGAGCGAGATCAAGCCACTGATCTCGCCTCGCCCCGGCTGCCGAGAACTATTGATGTTCTGCGAGATCCCTGGGAGGAGCCAAGCGAACCCCGGGTTGTACACACACACTCTCTCTCTCTCTATTATTATAACGAGCGGCGGCCTATCGCGCTCGATTTCTAAGTACCTAACTGTAAACTCTCAGAAGATAGTGAAGTTTGATCGGCACAGCTCCGACCGCGTGGTTTTTCACCCTTTCCGGGTTTTCCACGTTAAAAAGTCCCAGTGTACTCAACGAATCTCAAATTCACTGTTTGCGCGCTCGATTCGCTTCCGAGCTAAGGTGGGTCAATTCGACCGGTCTACCAAAGCACCCGAGCGACCCGCAACAATATATATATATATATGTATATATATATATATATAGGAGGTGTGCTGCCAAAATTGAAAGAGCTAAAATAAGGAAGGTGGCCATATTAGGCTTCAACCAAAATAGTAGAATCAGCCCTGAAAAATATCCTCTCCATAATGATATTCCAATAATAGGATTCACCCTATTTTAGGAATCACATAGGCACACAGATCGGTGAGGTGTCACCAATCCCAACAGTCTGTAAATATAATTTCCCAAAAATTAATGGGGGTTTTCAATCTGATCAACAAATTTCTATCATCATAATTATTATAAATATAAGAATTTTTTCCAAAAGCATTCAGATTTTTCGGAAAAACTGATTAGATTTTAAAATGATTTTGATCAATTTTTTTCCAGCATGAACATATTATGGTCTATCTCAAAATTGGTCAATTGAATCCCTAAAATACAATTTAAAGCAAAAAAAAAGATTGGGATCCTCTCCAAATGGAGATCCTCATCCCAAATGGAGGTTCATTTCATGATGATGATTGATTCTCACTTTATTTAAAATGCATAATTTTTTTTATTAAAAAAATATAAAATGATGAGATTAGTGAACCCGTCGAATCAGTCTCGAATTAATCTAGACCGTGAAATGAATACTATCCATTTGAACTCAAATGGATAGTATTTGATATAAAAATGGCATTTCTAACAACTCTCATGGTCTAAGATGTGTACCAAATTCAGGCACCAACATAAAGGACCTAAATATATCTTTTAGATTCGCATTTCGAAATCAATCACACTTGAGCAGAATATAGGTATTGCTAACCATCCTTAGTTCCTCATGTCTGATGTGTCGCAAAGCTGTCACTTAAAACCGAAAATTGTAAATCAAACCAGAACCGCACAGAACCAGACCGGGCCATTCACAAATTATTCGGGTTCCAATTTGAATTTTGGAACCATAAACAACAATGGTATGAGTGTAGTTCCTTCATTTTATTATTCGGACTGGAATCAGAACCACACCATAAATATCTCGAGAGATTTTAGAATTTTTAGACCTGATCTCTAGGAGTGGGTTTAACCCTCACCCCTTGAAGTTAGGAAGCAAATGACAAAGGAATTGGTAGCAGGGAGCTAGCGCCGGCGGTAGCTTCGGCTAGCGTCGATGGTAGCAGCCGAATCAGTGCACGTGATTTCTTCCATGGTGGGTGGCTTAAATTGCCTAAAACTAAGTTAAGGGTGATATTAAAAGCCAATAAGCAGCTGACACCTAGTGTGGATTTCCAACATAAGGTTTGGAAAGATGGAATTTGCATTTAATGCCCATTAATACAAATCTCTCTCTCTCTTCATTCTCTCCTAACCCAAATGGGCTGAACTCTCCTAATCAGAGGACTCTATTCATCCTCTTCTTCATCTTCTTCTTTTTTTTTTCTTTTTTTTTCATTTTCTTCCTCACACCTCAAGGTTTTAACCTAGGATTTTTGAAGGAGCAACCTTGGAGAAGGACTTGAGCTCAGTCGACTGCCGCCATGCCGCCGAGGAGACACCCACGATCGTCGGCCAGAAATCAGGTGACTTCCGACCCCTCTCCTTTGGTGCTAGATCTTTAGATCTAATTAAGAGAGACATTAAGCTCAAAAGAGCTTGATTTATTGAGATTAATGGAGTTTTGTAGGAAGAAGCCACACTAGAGCATATGTTCTAGGGTGTCGTTTGCCGCGTGTATGTCTTCAATCAACTCCTCTCTTCAATACGAAGTTAAGGGAGTTGATTTCGTGAAGATCGGTGGCCTAATGAGGGAGCGTTGGAGGAGAGAAAGTGAAATGCCCTAATTTCTTGTGGAGGAAGACGATGAATAGTCCATGTTATAGAGGGTTTTATTTGTAGACATGGTAGCAAGTATTGAACTTGAATCATATTAGACATGTTAAAATTTTTGAAAGACCGTTTAGGAGTAAGCAGGAGTTGTATCAACAAGAGTTATAGCCAAACAACCACAATGCCAAAATAACAACACAAGAAATCTTTATTGAAACAGAACTGCTTTACACTTCGAGGTATACATGGCGAGACATGATTCATAAGAATCACGGAGATGAGAAAGACAAACACACCAAAACTGAAACTGGCGGTCTGCCAAAGCAGAGACCGCACGGACCGCAAAAAGGCTCAGGCCGCCCGGCTTGCTCTGCTGTACTCCCAGACCGCTTGCACAGTCAGACCGCAGAAACAACTTGAGATCGCGCGAACAGAAGCAGACAAGCTGCACTGCCAGACCGCAATCCTAGACCGCACGAACTGAAGCTTATTGGAACAAAGAACTGAAGCTGTCGCCAGACCGCAACTCAGACCGCCTAACCGCTGATGGTCGCCTGATCACTGAGCTCGCTGCGAACAGCACAAGAACACAATAAACCAGTTCGCTGACAGACCGCAGACGAACTGTTTATTCAAGCCACCGGAAATCACTAAGGAAGGAGACCGCAACCTGCTGACCACAAACCTGCGAACACAACAACCGGTTAGCTCACATCCAAGTCGCGCGACCTCAAAACATGAGTCCGCAAGAAATAGTCCGGGCTCTTGTTCTTACAGTTCTTGTTAGGAATGACGGGCCCTGCACCCCTATTTATAGGCGGATAGACGGATGTCGTCACCGCACAAACCGGGATACAATAACCGCCCATCAGATCGCGAGCGGTCTTATAAAACAGACCGCGCAGACACAGCACTTGGACAAGATCCAGCCCAAGTCCGCAAGACAGCAGCAGTCCGCGCACAAGCCGCGCGGACACATCGACCACCCGTCCTGAGATCGCCTAAGCAGGTACAAACATCTGGCCGACTTGAACCAAGTCGCCAGAACGACCCAAACAAGCCGCCCGGTCACTACGGTCAACCAAGAACAGGTCGCCCAGAACAAGACCGGAAGAACTCGCAACAGGTCGCCAGAACCAACGACCAAACCAAGAAGCAAACTGGCCGATCATAGCAGATCGCCAGAACAACAGAGAGAGATCGCAGAACCAAACCGCCAGAGACCCAGCGCAGGCCGCGCGGTCTCTGCGGTCTCCAGCCTTCAGACCGGCCGGACTCCCTTCCACTTCACTTCAACAATTTCAACACTCCCCCTTGAAGTGGGAAGTGGAAACTAAACCGAGCAACTCCCTTAACCGTGTAAACGGTCCCTTTGCTAGTGGCTTTGTGAAGATGTCTGCGACATTGTCCGCACTCCGAACATGCTCGACCATAAGAGATCCTCCCAACACCTTTTCATGAATGAAATGGTGCTCAATCTCTATATGTTTGGTCCTCGCGTGACAGACTGGATTGTTGGCCAGCTTGAGAGCACTCTCATTGTCCCCGCGTAGCTTAGTGGGACCTCGAACCTCCTGATGAACGTCCTCTACCAACCTCCTGAGCCAAACGGCTTCCTGAGCTGCCAAGGCCGAAGCCTTGTACTCCGCTTCTGTGGTAGATACGGACACAGAGTCTTGCTTCTTGCTGCACCAAGAGATAGCTGTGGGACCCGTCATAAAGACATAACCAGACGTTGATCTCCGATCATCCACGTCTCCCCCATAATCAGCATCCATGTATCCATGCAACTCCAAGCTTGACCCTCTCCTATATAGGAGACCCAATTCAGAGGTCGACTTCACGTACTTCAAGATGCCTCTTGCCGCCAGAAGATGAGGTTTCCGTGGTTCCGCCATGTACCGACTCACCTTGCCAACTGCATAAGAAATATCTGGCCTTGTGATCGTCAAGTAGATCAAACTCCCAACCAGAGCTCGGAACACCAACGGTTCAGATAAAACTCTCCCCTCATCCTTCTGAAGCTTATGATGTTGCTCAAGAGGTATAGAGCTACTCTTTCCTTCTTTCATGCCGAATCACTGAGCAATCCGCTCTGCATAGCCAGCCTGAGAAATGAGCACTCCGCACTCCCGCCTCTGCACCTCGAGTCCAAGGAAATGGTGGAGCTCCCACAGATCCTTCATCTCGAATCTGATAGCAAGCTCAGCCCTGAGTCTTGCAACAGCTTCCTTCGAGTTCCCGGTGACAATCATGTCATCCACATACAATAGCACAATCACCCGAAGCACCCCCTCCTTCTTGATGAACAAGCTAGAATCAGAGTCTGAAGCAAAGAATCCGCAGAATAAGAGATACTCTGCAATCTTCCCGTTCCACGCCCGAGGCGCTTGCTTCAACCCATACAGGGCCTTCTTCAACTTACAGACGTAGTCCGGATACTCCTTCGAGATGAAGCCTTGCGGTTGGAACATGAAGATATCCTTGTCAATCTCGCCATATAAGAAGGCATTCTTCACATCGAGTTGCCAAATCTCCCAACCACTTGAAGCCGCCAAGGCAATAATAAATCGAATCGAAGTCATCTTTGCCACTGGACTGAATGTCTCATCATAATCTTCTCCATACTGCTGTGAGAACCCGCGAGCTACAAGGCGAGCCTTGTACCACTCGATACTGCCGTCAGCTTTCTTCTTGAGCTTGTAGACCCATTTGCATGTCACAGGAGTGGTGCCCTTGGGATTGGACACAAGAGACCAGGTCATTCTTCTCGAGAGCTGTCATCTCTTCTTGCATAGCAATGTCCCACTCCTTCACGCCTCTGGCCTTCTCAAAGCTCGACGTCTCCTTCTCATCCAGGGGACCAGCGAAGAAGCATGAAACAAAGTTCACCATGTTCCCTCCTGTGTATCGATCTGGTGGTTGAATAGTCCTCTTCGACCTCCGAAGAGGTTGCTCCTAACTAACCACCTCCTCAGCTTCTTCTTCTGTGCAAGCTCCTCTTCCAGACAAACTTGGAGCATCGCTCCCCCTGCTTCCAGAACCTGAAGCCTCCATCTCAGAGCTTGACACAGCTGGAGCGCCTGGTGAAACAGGCAACTCCATTTGAATACTTCCCGCAGCTTTCCCTTCTTCATCAACCCTGTTCTCCGGTAGCTCAACTCCTGAACTCCCCTTGTAAGAAGTTACTTCATCGAACATCACATCCCGAGAAACAATTGACCTCCGTGTCTCAGGATCCATGCATCTCCATCCCTTCTTCCGCTCATCATACCCAACAAAGACTAGCTTCCTTGCTTTCGCATCTAGCTTTGTCCGAAGAGCATCAGGAATATGCACATAGCAGGTTGATCCAAACACCCGAAGGTGTGCAACACTCGGCTTCTCCTGGAAACATTAGTTCGTGAGGGGTCTTCATGTTGATTGGACTCAGAGGCAATCTGTTGATGACATAAGCTGCACAAGACATTCCCTCCGCCCAGAAGGACTTTGGGATATTCTTGGCATGAAGCCAGCATTTGCAAGTTTCTGTCAAATGACGAATCTTCCTCTCGGCAACGCCATTCTGTTGTGGAGTATGGGCACAAGTGAGCTCTCTCCTGATGCCATGCTTCCTGCAAAAACTTGAGAACTCACCAGAGGTGAACTCCCCACCATTGTCAGTTCTAAGTTTTTTAACCTGCAGGCCAAGCCGGCCTTCAACCAGCTCCTTGAACTCCACAAATTTTGCAAATGCTTCGGACTTCTCCTTCAAAAAATACACCCAGAGATATCTGGTGTAATCGTCAATCAACACCAACATGTATCTGTTGCCTCCAAGGCTTGGGGTGGCAGTCGGTCCCATCAAATCACCGTGGATGCACTCCAACGACACTTTGCACCTTGTTTGCGATTTGTCAAATGGAAGTCGATGAGACTTACCAAACTGATATTCTTCGCAGACATGACCGTCTCCATAGGAGGACAAGCTAGGCAAGCCATTGACAAGGCCCCTTACCGCCATAGCCTTCAATTTGTCCATGCCTACATGCCCCAACCTTTCATGCCCGATGGCCGCGCCATCATTGGTCCTCATCTTATCAACATAGGTACTTGTCGATAAAACGAACAAGTCCTTCACCCGCTTGCCGACATGAATAACATCTCCCTTTATCTCCGGTTGAGTTTTGAGAAACTTCACTTCTGTTGGACCAAACAGAACGTGATAACCGGCGTCGACCGCATTGGTCACAGAGAAGAGATTTTTCTTCATACCAGGCACGTGATAAACACTCCTCAACGTGAGTGGACCCTTATCACTGCTCAGGGAGATGACTCCTTCGTGCTCTACTGGATGAATAGAATTATCAGCCGTAATGATAGCATTGTTACCTGAGTAAGGCGCCAAAGAAGAGAACTTTGATCCATCCCCGGTGAGGTGATGCCCACACCCTGAATCAACAATCCAGTCCTCATCATAGTTGATGGAAGCCAAGGCCTTAACGGGCATCTCCGTTATATTAGACGCAAAGGCTCCTCCCCATCCAACTTCACCAGACTTTGGCATCTCCTTCTCCACTGCCTGTCCCGGCTGAAGATTCACCCGGCAATCTTTCTTGAAGTGCCCGGTCTTATTGCATCTAAAGCACCTCGGTCCCTCTCCTTTCTTCTTCCCATCAGACTTAGGAGCATAGCCCCTATCTTGCTGACCTGAAGTGGAGGGTCCATCATGACCCGACTTCTTCTTCTCCCATTTCTTCTTTTTCTTCCCAGAGAACATCACATCACTTTCTCCCCCGGAGATAGAAACCCCCGCCATCTGTCTTGCTAAACTTTCTTGCGAAGCAAGAAGGTTCTCCAGCTCCAACAACGACGGTTGATTTGCCCAACCCTGAACTGAAGTCACAAAGGCAAGATACTCCTTCCGCAACCCGCGGATGATATGCCTCTTCAGTTTTGCCTCAGAGATTGTCTCATCAGGGTCCAATGCAGAAATCTCTGCCGTGAGGTTCTTCATCTTGAGGAAGAAGGTAGAAACAGAAAGATCACCTTGAGAGGCTTTTGCCAACTCATTTTCAAGATACCGTAGCCTCGCTACATTCTTCTTATTGAACAATCCATCCAAGGATGTCCAAATCTCAGCAGCAAATTTACATCCGATGATGTGATCAAACAGCTCCGGTGAGATAGCCCTTTTGGGAGTGAACTCTGCCTTAGCATTCGTCCTCCTCCAAAGTCTCACCTCTGCCATATTATCTCCTGCTAGAAACACCTCTTGTGTGTCTTCTCCTCCAACTACCTCCCATAGATCCTCGCCAAGCAAGTAACTCTCCATACATGACTTCCACTTTTTAAATTTAGTCGATGTAAGGAGTTCAATACCAAGACCTCTTGCGTATCCACCTTCCATGACAATCTATGTGGTCTCTTCTTCACAAAGACGATGGCAACTCTAGTTGATCACTGCTTATCCACTTCAGAAACCTCGCTTTGATACCATGTTAAAATTTTTGAAAGACCGTTTAGGAGTAAGCAGGAGTTGTATCAACAAGAGTTATAGCCAAACAACCACAATGCCAAAACAGCAACACAAGAAATCTTTATTGAAACAGAACTGCTTTACACTTCGAGGTATACATGGCGAGACATGATTCATAAGAATCACGGAGATGAGAAAGACAAACACACCAAAACTGAAACTGGCGGTCTGCCAAAGCAGAGACCGCACAGACCGCAAAAAGGCTCAGGCCGCCCGGCTTGCTCTGCTGTACTCCCAGACCGCTTGCACAGTCAGACCACAGAAACAACGTGAGATCGCGCGAACAGAAGCAGACAAGCTGCACTGCCAGACTGCAATCCCAGACCGCATGAACTGAAGCTTATTGGAACAAAGAACTGAAGCTGTCGCCAG
Organism: Dactylorhiza incarnata; assembly: GCA_033032865.1. Taxonomy (NCBI): domain Eukaryota; kingdom Viridiplantae; phylum Streptophyta; class Magnoliopsida; order Asparagales; family Orchidaceae; genus Dactylorhiza; species Dactylorhiza incarnata. The sequence continues at coordinate 44,558 of JAWHQI010001192.1, forward strand.
ACCGCAACTCAGACCGCCTAACCGCTGAAGGTCGCCTGATCACTGAGCTCGCTGCGAACAGCAGAAGAACACAATAAACTAGTTCGCTGACAGACCGCAGACGAACTGTTTATTCAAGCCACCAGAAATCACCAAGGAAGGAGACCGCAACCTGCTGACCGCAAACCTGCGAACACAACAATCGGTTAGCTCACATCCAAGTCACGCGACCTCAAAACTTGAGTCCGCAAGAAACAGTCCGGGCTCTTGTTCTTACAGTTCTTGTTAGGAATGACGGGCCCTGCACCCCTATTTATAGGCGGATAGACGGATGTCGTCACCGCACAAACTGGGATACAATAACCGCCCATCAGATCGCGAGCGGTCTTAAAAAATAGACCGCACGGACATAGCACTTGGACAAGATCCAGCCCAAGTCCGCAAGACAGCAGCAGTCCGCGCACAAGCTGCGCGGACACAGCGACCACCCTTCTTGAGATCGCCTAAGCAGGGACAAACATCTAGCTGACTTGAACCAAGTCGCCAGAATGGCCCAAACAAGCCGCCATGTCACTACGGTCAACCAAGAACAGGTCGCCCAGAACAAGACCGGAAGAACTCGCAACAGGTCGCCAGAACCAACGACCAAACCAAGAAGCAAACTGGCCGATCATAGCAGATCGCCAGAACAGCAGAGAGAGATCGCAAAACCAAACCGCCAGAGACCCAGCGCAGGCCGCGCGGTCTCTGCGGTCTCCAGCCTTCACACCGGCCGGACTCCCTTCCACTTCACTTCAACAATTTCAACACTCCCCCTTGAAGTGGGAAGTGGAAACTAAACCGAGCAACTCCCTTAACCGTGTAAACGGTCCCTTCGCTAGCGGCTTTTTGAAGATGTCTGCGACATTGTCCGCACTCCAAACATGCTCGACCATAAGAGATCCTCCCAACACCTTTTCACGAATGAAATGGTGCTCAATCTCTATATGTTTGGTCCTCGCGTGACAGACTGGATTGTTGACCAGCTTGAGAGCACTCTCATTGTCCCCGCGTAGCTTAGTGGGACCTCGAACCTCCTGATGAACGTCCTCTACCAACCTCCTGAGCCAAATGGCTTCCTGAGCTGCCAAGGCCGAAGCCTTGTACTCCGCTTCCGTGGTAGATACGGACACGGAGTCTTGATTCTTGCTGCACCAAGAGATAGCTGTGGGACCCATCATAAAGACATAACCAGACGTTGATCTCCGATCATCCACGTCTCCCCCATAATCAGCATCCATGTATCCATGCAACTCCAAGCTTGACCCTCTCCTATATAGGAGACCCAATTCAGAGGTCGACTTCACGTACTTGAAGATGCCTCTTGCCGCCAGAAGATGAGGTTTCCGTGGTTCCGCCATGTACCGACTCACCTTGCCAACTGCATAAGAAATATCTGGCCTTGTGATTGTCAAGTAGATCAAACTCCCAACCAGAGCTCGGAACACCAACGGTTCAGACAAAACTCTCCCCTCATACTTCTGAAGCTTATGATGTTGCTCCAGAGGTATAGAGCTGCTCTTTCCTTCTTTCATGCCGAATCACTGAGCAATCCACTCCGCATAGCCAGCCTGAGAAATGAGCACTCCGCACTCCCGCCTCTGCACCTCGAGTCCAAGGAAATGGTGGAGCTCCCCCAGATCCTTCATCTCGAATCTGATAGCAAGCTCAGCCCTGAGTCTTGCAACAGCTTCCTTCAAGTTCCCGGTGACAATCATGTCATCCACATACAACAGCACAATCACCCGAAGCACCCCCTCCTTCTTGATGAACAAGCTAGAATCAGAGTCTGAAGCAAAGAATCCGCAGAATAAGAGATACTCTACAATCTTCCCGTTCCACGCCCGAGGCGCTTGCTTCAACCCATACAGGGCCTTCTTCAACTTACAGACGTAGTCCGGATACTCCTTCGAGATGAAGCCTTGCGGTTGGATCATGAAGATATCCTTGTCAATCTCGCCGTATAAGAAGGCATTCTTCACGTCGAGTTGCCAAATCTCCCAACCACTTGAAGCCGCCAAGGTAATAATAAATCGAATCGAAGTCATCTTTGCCACTGGACTGAATGTCTCATCATAATCTTCTCCATACTGCTGTGAGAACCCGCGAGCTACAAGGCGAGCCTTGTACCACTCGATACTGCCGTCAGCTTTCTTCTTGAGCTTGTAGACCCATTTGCATGTCACAGGAGTGGTGCCCTTGGGCTTGGACACAAGAGACCAGGTCATTCTTCTCGAGAGCTGTCATCTCTTCTTGCATAGCAATGTCCCACTCCTTCACGCCTCTGGTCTTCTCAAAGCTCGACGTCTCCCTCTCATCCAGGGGACCAGCGAAGAAGCATGAAACAAAGTTCACCATGTTCCCTCCTGTGTATCGATCTGGTGGTTGAATAGTCCTCTTCGACCTCCTAAGAGGTTGCTCCTAACTAACCACCTCCTCATCTTCTTCTTCTGTGCAAGCTCCTCTTCCAGACGAACTTGGAGCATCGCTCCCCCTGCTTCCAGAACCTGAAGCCTCCATCTCAGAGCTTGACATAGCTGGAGCTCCTGGTGAAATAGGCAACTCCACTTGAATACTTCACGCAGCTTTCCCTTCTTCATCAACCCTGTTCTCCGGTAGCTCAACTCCTGAACTCCCCTTATAAGAAGTCACTTCATCGAACACCACATACCGAGAAACAATTGACCTCCGTGTCTCAGGATCCATGCATCTCCATCCCTTCTTCCGCTCATCATACCCAACAAAGACTAGCTTCCTTGCTTTCGCATCTAGCTTTGTCCGAAGAGCATCAGGAATATGCACATAGCAGGTTGATCCAAACACCCGAAGGTGTGCAACACTTGACTTCTCCTTGAACATTAGTTCGTGAGGGGTCTTCATGTTGATAGGACTCAGAGGCAATCTGTTGATGACATAAGCTGCACAAGACATTCCCTCCGCCCAGAAAGACTTTGGGATATTCTTGGCATGAAGCCAGCATTTGCAAGTTTCTGTCAAATGACGAATCTTCCTCTCGGCAACGCCATTCTGTTGTGGAGTATGGGCACAAGTGAGCTCTCTCCTGATGCCATGCTTCCTGCAACAACTTGAGAACTCACCAAAGGTGAACTCCCTACCATTGTCAGTTCTAAATTTTTAACCTGCAGGCCAAGCCGGCCTTCAACCAGCTCCTTGAACTCCACAAATTTTGCAAATGCTTCAGACTTCTCCTTCAAAAAATACACCCAGAGATATCTGGTGTAATCGTCAATCAACACCAACATGTATCTGTTGCCTCCAAGGCTTGGGGTGGCAGTCGGTCCCATCAAATCACCTTGGATGCACTCCAACGGCACTTTGCACCTTGTTTGCGATTTGTCAAATGGAAGTCGATGAAACTTACCAAACTGACATTCTTCGCAGACATGACTGTCTCCATAGGAGGACAAGCTAGGCAAGCCATTGACAAGGCCCCTTACCGCCATAGCCTTCAATTTGTCCATGCCTACATGCCCCAACCTTTCATGCCCGATGGCCACGCCATCATTGGTCCTCATCTTATCAACATTGGTACTTGTCGATAAAACGAACAAGTCCTTCACCCGCTTGCCGACATGAATAACATCTCCCTTTATCTCCGGTTGAGTTTTGAGAAACTTCAATTCTGTTGGGCCAAACAGAACGTGATAATCGGCGTCGACCGCATTGGTCACAGAGAAGAGATTTTTCTTCATACCAGGCACGTGATAAACACTCCTCAACGTGAGTGGACCCTTATCACTACTCAGGGAGACGACTCCTTCGTGCTCTACTGGATGAATAGAATTATCAGCCGTAATGATAGCATTGTTACTTGAGTAAGGCGCCAAAGAAGAGAACTTTGATCCATCCCCGGTGAGGTGATGCCCACACCCTGAATCAACAATCCAGTCCTCATCATAGTTGATGGAAGCCAAGGCCTTAACGGGCATCTCCGTTATATTAGACGCAAAGGCTCCTCCCCATCCAACTTCACCAGACTTTGGCATCTCCTTCTCCATTGCATGTACCGGCTGAAGATTCACCCGACAATCTTTCTTGAAGTGCCCGGTTTTATTGCATCTAAAGCACCTCGGTCCCTCTCCTTTCTTCTTCCCATCAGACTTAGGAGCATAGCCCCTATCTTGCTGACCTGAAGTGGAGGGTCCATCATGACCCGACTTCTTCTTCTCCCATTTCTTCTTCTTCTTCCCAGAGAACATCACATCACTTTCTCCCCCGGAGATAGAAACCCCCGCCATCTGTCTTGCTAAACTTTCTTGCGAAGCAAGAAGGTTCTCCAGCTCCAACAACGACGGTTGATTTGCCCAACCCTGAACTGAAGTCACAAAGGCAAGATACTCCTTCCGCAACCCGCGGATGATATGCCTCTTCAGTTTTGCCTCAGAGATTGGCTCATCAGGGTCCAATGCAGAAATCTCTGCCGTGAGGTTCTTCATCTTGAGGAAGAAGGTAGAAACAGAAAGATCACCTTGAGAGGCTTTTGCCAACTCATTTTCAAGATACCGTAGCCTCGCTACATTCTTCTTATTGAACAATCCATCCAAGGATGTCCAAATCTCAGCAACAGATTTACATCCGATGATGTGATCAAACAGCTCCGGTGAGATAGCCCTTTTGGGAGTGAACTCTGCCTTAGCATTCGTCCTCCTCCAAAGTCTCACCTCTGCCATATTATCTCCTGCTAGAAACACCTCTTGTGTGTCTTCTCCTCCAACTACCTCCCATAGATCCTCGCCAAGCAAGTAACTCTCCATACATGACTTCAACTTTTTAAAGTTAGTCGATGTGAGGAGTTCAATACCAAGACCTCTTGCGTATCCACCTTCCATGGCAATCTATGTGGTCTCTTCTTCACAAAGACGATGGCAACTCTAGTTGATCACTTCTTATCCACTTCAGAAACCTCGCTTTGATACCATGTTAAAATTTTTGAAAGACCGTTTAGGAGTAAGCAGGAGTTGTATCAACAAGAGTTATAGCCAAACAACCACAATGCCAAAACAGCAACACAAGAAATCTTTATTGAAACAGAACTGTGTTGGAGCTTGCTTTCCGCATCTCTTGGTTTGAGAATAACAAATACCGTGTTGTATTTGATCTAGTCTTTTGTGTGTTTATAGTGGCCAGGTTGTATAGGTTCAATGAGGAGACAAGTCCTCGTTCATGGGCATGATCCGAGAACGACAAGTCTCAGGTTGGATGAGTTTTGTGTGCTGATCTTAAAATGGCCATAACTTTCAATCCAGGAAGAGTTACGGAATGTGCCACCCCATTTCGGAGATGAGAACGACTCAATCTACAGTCTGGAGAAGTTTCGGATGGCAAAAATGAAGAGGAGATGTCGCCCAGGCGACAGTCACTGTCGCCCAGGCGACAGTCAATGTCGCCCAGGCGACAGTCAATGTCGCCCAGGCGACAGCAGAGAAGTTACAACTACTTTCCCCCACGGCAGCACGATGAAAAGCAGTTTTGAGATGTCAGAAATCCGACATCGATGTCGCCCAGGCGACAGCTCGACGGTTACACCAACTGCCCACGACTCCACCCACGACGGCACTCCAGCGGCAGTTTAGCGCTGTCGGAAAATTCCGACAGTCACTGTCGGAAATTCCGACAGCGATTTTCTATAAATTGACACCTTGTGTTCGTGCATTTCAACCACAAAAGATTCTAAGTCCCTTCCTGAGTGCATTCCATCCAGAGAGCTCCAGAACCTCATGAACTCTCATTTATGCTGAGAAGGTTTGAAATTGAAGACGAGATCGGACGCGCTTCTACATCAAGGATCATCTCGAGGCTTCAACCTTCCTTTCAGAGATCTGAATTTCTAGGGAGTTCTTATTTTATCTTGTATTTTCATTTATATACATTTTACTTTGTATTGGTAGGGAAAATCGCTTCCTTGTGCGGAGCGTCTAAGTCCTTGCGTGGCTTAGGGGAAAATCGCTTCCTTGTGCGGAGCGTCCAAGTCCTTGCGTGGCTTGGTGGGAAATCGTGGCCTTGTGTGCTACGTCTAGATCTTGGGAAGATCTAGAGGATAGGCTTGGGCTTGGTCTAGGGAGAGACAAGTGATAGCCTTCCGATCCTTGGGAGAAGGATTGGTAAACAAAAAGAAATTTACATTTGTACGCCTCCGATTTCTAGCGATATAGAAATCAAATTTATGTAAACACTTTTTCATATATATAATCATGTCTCTTTTGTGTTTACTTGATTTGTATCATTTGGCGTAATCTCTATTATATTGTGTTCTAAGTTTTCAATTCTAAATCTAAATTGTTTATTTCAATCTCCTTCATTATAAAACAATTTAGTAATTATCTTGAAAATTATAGAAAGAATTTTATTCCCTTATTCACCCCCCCTCTAAGGGCGCCGTAAGATCCAACAATTGGTATCAGAGCAAGGTTATTCCAAATCGGCTTAACAACCGGGAATAATGGCGCCTCTTGATCATGATCTCGCTTCTACTAGTGGGGAAAATTTTAATATAAATGAAAAAGTATTATCACCACCATTATTTATGGGTGAAAATTATAATGGGTGGAAAATATTAATGAAAAATTTTCTTAAGGCCTTAGATGAAAAAGTTTGGAATATTACTATTAAAAAGCCATCTAGCGTACTAACTAGAAACGAAATTATTTTAAATGCAAAATCTATGAATAGTATATTTTGTGCGTTAGACCAAAATATTTTCAAACTTATTTATACTTTACCTACCGCATATGAAATTTGGAGTTTTCTTGAAAGAACTTATGATTCTCCTTCTACAGGTACGAAACATTCACAAGAACCGGAAAATATGCAAGCCTATGCAAATATTCAAGAAAGCTACACAAAGGATGGATCCATAGAATGCTCATCAAGCGGAAAGGATGATGGACACTCTTGTTTGGAAGAGGAAGATGAAGAAGACAACGTCACAATATTGGACTCAGTTGATGGCAACACATCAAGCAAAAGAGAAGACGGAAACTATTGCAAGGTAAGAAAATCTAAATCTTCTCTTTTTGTAAAAAATTCTATTTCTACATCTCGTATGCTTAAAATTGCTAAACGCAAAATTTTAAAGTTAAAAATTGCTAATTCAAAATTACGTTTAGAAAATAAATCTTTAAAAGCAAACGATAACGTAGAATCAAATATTGATGTGTTAAATTCTCTTTCGCGCTCTTTAGTTAAAATTCCTATTCCTTGTCTTAATTGCAATTTATTAAAAGAAAAATTTAAGGAAATTGAAAAAGGGCTCTTAAGTTCTAAAAGGCATAATGAAAAATTGTTAATTGAAAATGATGTTTTATCTTGTAAGTTAATACAATTAAAATCTTTTGTTGAAAAATTTCAAATGTCATCTAATGAATCTCATCATAAGATTTTGAATAACAAGGATAAATTAACTTACAAAATCATTTCTAAAAAGGATCATTTTCATACATCAACTCAAAAGGAGTTAAGTTTCAAAAAGAATTATGACCCTCACAAAATTCTTAAGAGTCACTATTATAAGTCTCAATATATTTTCAATCATGACTCAAACTTAAAAACTCCTTTTCATGAAAATCAAAATATAAAATATTATCCTTTATATTATAAGAGTATGTCTATAAGAAAGAGTGGAAATGAAAATCATCAAAATAATGATCAATCTTCTAAAACATATTGTAATCCACTCTTTCAACAATCACTTCTAAAGAAAGACAATCACTCTTATAAAATTTTAAACAATCCATATAATAAAAATCATTATGATTATCAACATCAAGCTACTTTGAAAAATAATTTAAATAAACATAAACCTCCAATGAATTATTTTTCAAACAATTCACATAATCATTATATGGATTTAAGTAATAAACAACCAACGTATGAATGGAGTCCCATAAAGAAAAATGACATATCAACATTAATTAAAAAGGCTCATTCATCATTATCTTCTCAAAAGCCATCACGACATATTTGGGTGCCCAAAGGAACCATTACACATGGTCAACTTTGGATACCTAAATCTCTTATCATTTAGTATCTTTCATTTGCATGAAGTAGAAATAATTAAAAATGAAATATCAATACTCTACTTCATGATGTGCTTTATTATTATTATTTTTTTGTATTTATTGATCCAAAATGCTTATGGTCCCTCTATATTTTATGAAATATGACTTTCATATATTAAGCCTAATATTTATCAAATCAAATTGAATTAAAATTGAACATAAAGTCATATGATTTTAAAAGAGACCTACCTATCATTTTTTTTAAATTGTTATATATATCCTTTTAAATCCTTTACCCTTAATTGTCTTGAATTATCATTAGAAATTGAATATTGAAATTATTATCAAGACTAGTGAAACTATTTTAAAGATTGGATTTAAATGGTTTATTTAAGGGCTTAAAACTAAAAATTAAAATGCGCAACGTTTTTGATTCCTTTCTATTTGTTGCATTTGATAGCCCTTATAATGAAAAATATTATCAAATAAAATCGAAAACAAACATTCATCTAAACGCATGCTTAATCCTTCAAAAAGCCATATCTTTTGATCTGCTCGTCCGATTTTCGCATTTAATATCTTTTCGGAAAGAGCACAGAAATCTCCATCTATCGGCAAACTAAACTTGCCCATTTAAGTTTGTTTGGTTCTGTCAATTTGCCCAATTTCAACTCCGTTTTTAAATGCTATCTTAGTTCGCTTGATTCGGAAATTTCTGTGTTTATGGATTTTTTCATCACATGATATCCTATGTATAATTGTTTCATATATTAATTTAGATATTATGTGTGATGTGTGTCACCATTGTTTGCATGTAATTTAGACCTTAGAATCATCTTATATCATTAAGATCAAATCAAAAGTTTAATCATTTCATTATAGGTCTAAATAAAATTAATTTGTAAACTTCTCATATTACATGCAACATTATCTCCATTAAATCATGTATAATAACATTGCACTCAAACTCATTATTCTAGCATCACTTCTTAGTTTATGCTCAAATTTATATGCTAGGTATAACATTTACAATGTTATTAAAATATCATGATAACTATGTGATTTGAAATTATAATAGAATACTAAAATTCCAACAAACACATAGTTTATGGTTTAATCATTAAAATATACATGAATAATGTATCATAAATCATATATTATCATGCAAAACCAAAGAACAATAGATTCGATTAATGAATGCAAATTTTATTAAAAATTTCAAAACATTATATATTTGATCTTTGTCATTGATATGACTACATGATCATCATTTTTCTAGACTTACAAATCAATCATGTTCTTTCAAATGAAAATCACTATATCACTATATCATAAGTCTAGAAGGATTAGAATTCTCATACATCATGATGATCTAACATATATTTTATGCAAAATTCATTATAATCATAAATCATAATTCATGTTCTATCAAGAAATATCTCAAATCAATAATAAGAATTATGAATCTTATGATAAAAATTTAAATAATGTTTTCTTTACATTATTTGATGTATTGGTTTGCTTTACTATTGATTGCATGTATCTCTCATATTTGTAGACCCTAGAATCACTTTGCAATGAAGATATACATCAAACTTAATCATCACTCTATTCTAGATCTATAATTTGAAACTCTATTTTGGAATACATGTAATTTCAATATAATTCTTATGACATGACATTAAACCCAAAACTCATTATACTAGCATTGTCACTTATTGAATATTAATAATTGTGCTAGTTATCACATATCATCATCTCATAAAAGTAGAAAAACAATGCGGCTTTATAACTTATCACATTTAACAAACCCATAGTTTATATACCAACCCTTAGTTTTAAAAGCATAGGTTGTCCAAAAGATTATTTCACCTATGACTTCATATCTCACAATAGCGAGGGCGTAGGGTTGTATACATTAGAGACCTAACCTATAAGTCATGTCTTGTCCTTAACCAGGGAGGGTTCCAGTGGGGCCTTGAGAGGCACTGGGGGGAAAGAGTGCTAGGTTGAGCGTCGTCTTTTGTATGCATATGGGATTAACACCCCAACCTACGGCATGCGTGCAGCTCCTCATGCCCATCCATCACTTAGTACGGGGCTAGGGTGTAGACATTTAGTCGGGGTAGTTTCTAATCTTAGGACATACCTATATTATGTACTGCATGAACATTTTATTTAGTTATCACTTAAATCATGCATATTTTGGGTTGTTTAATAAAAATGTCCTCATGTGTTTGCATAATTTATCTTTTTGAGCTTAAATGTTTTTGTAAAACACATGTATTTGAAAAAGCTAAAGTTTTATGCAAATTTGAGCAATCAAGACATCTCTGAAAATTCTGAAATTTCAGCATGGAACTACTCTAAGGACACTTAATCAAAATAAAACATCAGATTTTTAAAATGCTCAAAAAATCGAGTACTGTTTCCAGCGCTAGCGCTAGCGCCGGCGCTAGCGTGGGTGTTGGAATTTTCTGATTTTTAAAATTTCTGAAAATTCATAAAAATATGTTTGTTCATATTTTCTACTTATTTGTTGTGTTTCTGACTTTTGTTATTTTTGTTTTATTTATATTATGAAAAATCAACTACAAAAGATCAAAATTCAAAAATACAAATTTTTTTTTTTTGCTATTTGTGTTTTTAATCATATTATGAAAAATCAACTACAAAAGTTCAAAATTAAAAAAATATACAAAAATATGTTTTTGTTATTTTTTTATTATGAAAAATCTACTACAAAAATTCAAAATTCAAAAATTACAAAAATATGTTTTTGTGATTTTCTGTTTTTATTTGATTTAAAAAAATGATTAAACTTAAAAAAAAACTGTATGATCTTTATTGCCAATATCAAGCATGTATGAATTCTATTATTTAGAATTATTTACAATGTTAAAATTTATTTCTTGAAATTTCTATGAACATTGTTTTGATTATCATACTTTGATATATCTATTTAAGTGCATCAGTTGTATTGAAAAATGTGTAGAACCAAGCTTAGCACGCCTCTAAGTATGAGTAAATGTTTTATGATTGATAATGATATATTTCACTCACTTATTTTGGTAATCAACATGTGTGTCTAAATCTAAAATGCTTGCTTGTGTATTGTATTTGTACAATGAATTAAAACTTGCATAAGTTTTTTACCTACACTACATTTGAATTGCACTTATGAAATTTAGAAAAGTGGTTAAAAGTTAAAAAAAATTGGGTTTGCAAAACAAGTGTATTCGGAGAATGTTGTCTCACAAATGTGAACAAAAAAATATATATATGTAGACAAATATAACTCCACCAAGCACTACTTGAACCTCCTGATAAGTCTTCATAAGCATTGTGAGGTTGAGCACCTTGGAAAGAATAGTAAAGTGGCTTGTGCAAACCTTAGTTATTACACCACTTTGTTAAAAAAAAATTAAATTATGTGCATTAAAAGTGTGTGAAAGTAATTTACTTATGTTTTATTGTGCACTTTACTTTACATATGTCTTGTATTTTGATGATTTAAATCAATTGTTAACATTGCCCAAAATACACTTATGTGCACATCATTATCTTTCATAACACTTCTTCTCATAAGTATTGGATTCTAATGCTTTATCTATACTACTCTTTATATAAAAATGCACTAGATAACCTATCATGATCTCTACAATGTTATGGTATCTCTTGAACTTAAAATTAAGTAACATTGTAGTATAATCTCTCTTTAATATGTTCATTTCATGCTTGGTATCTTTATGAAAAACTTTGAGATTTCAAAAAGGTTAAAACATCTTTCAATTTTGAACTAAAACTCATATTTTTACTTATGCTTTTCATGCTTACAAAAAGGATGTTTCTTATAATCTTCCGCTTGCTTACAACTCTTATCTTTTTATTTGAAATCTCTTTTATATACTATGCTTCAACTCTTTATCATTTCATATATTTAAAAGCTCGATCATGCTTTGTTATTTAAATGCCTCCTTACTACCCTCACCCCACCTTCTTTTGATAATACCAAAAGGGGGAGATTAATTCAAGAAATCTAGAAGATTAAGGGGAGAATAATTAAATAATGCACCATTGTAATTAATTATAACATTTAGGGGGAGCATACATTTAGGGGGAGAATACAATTTAGGGGGAGTATATTAAAAAGTTTTCATGGAAAGCGTCTATTGCTCGATCATGACAACCCACTTTTGGTAATAACAAAAGGGGGAGAATAAAATGAGAAATCTAGTGACATATATATTTAGGGGGAGTAAAATCTGTCACGCAGTAAACCTTTTATTCATGCATATCTTTTATCGCACTTATCTATAAACTCACTAATTTCTCATATGGGTATTTGTTATTATCAAAAGGGGGAGATTGTTGGAGCTTGCTTTCCGCATCTCTTGGTTTGAGAATAACAAATACCGTGTTGTATTTGATCTAGTCTTTTGTGTGTTTATAGTGGCCAGGTTGTATAGGTTCAATGAGGAGACAAGTCCTCGTTCATGGGCATGATCCGAGAACGACAAGTCTCAGGTTGGATGAGTTTTGTGTGCTGATCTTAAAATGGCCATAACTTTCAATCCAGGAAAAGGTTACGGAATGTGCCACCCCATTTCGGAGATGAGAACGACTCAATCTACAGTCTGGAGAAGTTTCGGATGGCAAAAATGAAGAGGAGATGTCGCCCAGGCGACAGTCACTGTCGCCCAGGCGACAGTCAATGTCGCCCAGGCGACAGTCAATGTCGCCCAGGCGACAGCAGAGAAGTTACAACTACTTTCCCCCACGGCAGCACGACGAAAAGCAGTTTTGAGATGTCAGAAATCCGACATCGATGTCGCCCAGGCGACAGCTCGACGGTTACACCAACTGCCCACGACTCCACCCACGACGGCACTCCAGCGGCAGTTTAGCGCTGTCGGAAAATTCCGACAGTCACTGTCGGAAATTCTGACAGCGATTTTCTATAAATTGACACCTTGTGTTCGTGCATTTCAACCACAAAAGATTCTAAGTCCCTTCCTGAGTGCATTCCATCCAGAGAGCTCCAGAACCTCATGAACTCTCATTTATGCTGAGAAGGTTTGAAATTGAAGACGAGATCGGACGCGCTTCTACATCAAGGATCATCTCGAGGCTTCAACCTTCCTTTCAGAGATCTGAATTTCTAGGGAGTTCTTATTTTATCTTGTATTTTCATTTATATACATTTTACTTTGTATTGGTAGGGAAAATCGCTTCCTTGTGCGGAGCGTCTAAGTCCTTGCGTGGCTTAGGGGAAAATCGCTTCCTTGTGCGGAGCGTCCAAGTCCTTGCGTGGCTTGGTGGGAAATCGTGGCCTTGTGTGCTACGTCTAGATCTTGGGAAGATCTAGAGGATAGGCTTGGGCTTGGTCTAGGGAGAGACAAGTGATAGCCTTCCGATCCTTGGGAGAAGGATTGGTAAACAAAAAGAAATTTACATTTGTACGCCTCCGATTTCTAGCGATATAGAAATCAAATTTATGTAAACACTTTTTCATATATATAATCATGTCTCTTTTGTGTTTACTTGATTTGTATCATTTGGCGTAATCTCTATTATATTGTGTTCTAAGTTTTCAATTCTAAATCTAAATTGTTTATTTCAATCTCCTTCATTATAAAACAATTTAGTAATTATCTTGAAAATTATAGAAAGAATTTTATTCCCTTATTCACCCCCCCTCTAAGGGCGCCGTAAGATCCAACAAACTGCTTTACACTTCGAGGTATACATGGCGAGACATGATTCATAAGAATCACGGAGATGAGAAAGACAAACACACTAAAACTGAAACTGGCGGTCTGCCAAAGCAGAGACCGCATAGACTGCAAAAAGGCTCAGGCCGCCCGGCTTGCTCTGTTGTACTCCCAGACCGCTTGCACAGTCAAACCGCAGAAACAACTTGAGATCGCGCGAACAGAATCAGACAAGCTGCACTGCCAGACCGCAATTCCAGACCCCACGAACTGAAGCTTATTGGAACAAAGAACTGAAGCTGTCGCCAGACCGCCTAACCGCTGAAGGTCGCCTGATCACTGAGCTCGCTGCGAACAGCAGAAGAACACAATAAACCAGTTCGCTGACAGACCGCAGATGAACTGTTTATTCAAGCCACCAGAAATCACCAAGGAAGGAGACGCAACCTGCTGACCGCAAACCTGCGAACACAACAATCGGTTAGCTCACATCCAAGTCACGCGACCTCAAAACTTGAGTCCGCAAGAAACAGTCCGGGCTCTTGTTCTTACAGTTCTTGTTAGGAATGAAGGGCCCCGCACCCCTATTTATAGGCGGATAGACGAATGTCGTCACCGCACAAACTAGGATACAATAACCGCCCATCAGATCGCGAGCGGTCTTATAAAATAGACCGCACGGACATAGCACTTGGACAAGATCCAGCCCAAGTCCGCAAGACAGCAGCAGTCCGCGCACAAGCCTCGCGGACACTGCGACCACCCTTCTTGAGATCGCCTAAGCAGGGACAAACATCTGGCCGACTTGAACCAAGTCGCCAGAATGGACCAAACAAGCCGCCCGGTCACTACGGTCAACCAAGAACAGGTCGCCCAGAACAAGACCGGAAGAACTCGCAACAGGTCGCCAGAACCAACGACCAAACCAAGAAGCAAACTGGCCGATCATAGCAGATCGCCAGAACAGCAGAGAGAGATCGCATAACCAAACCGCCAGAGACCCAGCGCAGGCCGCGCGGTCTCTGCGGTCTCTAGCCTTCACACCGGCCGGACTCCCTTCCACTTCACTTCAACAATTTCAACAAGACATGTACATAGTGATGAGATTCCAACCATTAGGGAAAGAAAGAATATGTTTTTGATTTGGAGATTGGCTGCCAGTGAAGTAATTTGGAGGTGAATAACATAGAATCCGCTTCCTGTTAGCTAGCGCCCAACGGTATCCCTACCCCCGACGCTAGCATGTCGACTGGTCGACAGAAAGGGATAACTTCCCTGTCGACACTTAATATCGACGGGAAGGAGTGCTGGTAGAATCACTAGCGCTCGATGGTATCCCTACCGCCGGCGCTAGCGTGTTGACTGGTCGACGGGAAGGGATAACTTCTCGTCGACACCTAATATCGACGAGAAGGAGTGCTGGTAGAATCACTAGCGCCCGACGGTAGCCCTACCGCTACCGCAGACGCTAGCATGTCGACTAGTCGATGGGAAGGGATAACTTTCCGTCGATACTTAATGTCGATGGGAAGGAGTGTTGATAGAGTCACTAGCGCCTGATGGTAGCACTACCGCCGTCGCTAGCATGTGGACTTGTTGACGGGAAGGGTTAACTTCCCGCCGACACCCAATGTCGATAAGAAGGTGTGTCGACTGGATCACTAACGCCCAACGGTAGGGCTACCGCCGGCGCTAGCGCTGCCGTCGGTGCTAGCAAACAGAGAACTTCAGGTTCTCCCCCTTTGGTGTGGTAGGAGTTCCTGGGTTCCCATGTCAATTGGGCGAGGTGTAAATGAATGTTATGATTCTGAAATATGACATTGTGATGCATAATTGAGTATTGATGTTAAGTTGGGCTTACTTATTTAGGAAGATATGAATGACTTTATACGCACAAGTAGTCCTGCAGGGTCTCATAGAGTAATTTTCGTGTTATACGCAAGCCACTACACGAGAGTTATAACAACTCGGTATGGGTAGCATCGATGGCTTGATGCGGGTTATAAGATATGGTCACATCTTATGGTGCAGTGTTAAAGACCCGGTGGTTTGTATGTCCTTGGAAGCTAGGTGGCATCTTTTGAACTTGTAATATTAACAGGTGTCGTGGACTTGGTGGGGAGTCCCTGGGTGCTTGATAGCACAGGTTGAGCATGGGAAATTACTGGGGTGTGCATAGGTTCACACGATTGCATAATGATCCTTGTTGGATGATTACTTGTGGCAGATCTACGGGCTCGCCAGTCGTCACACCGACGGGAGCTGGCAGATAGATCTTGGCCGGTTGGGCTGGGCTCTTTGTGCTTATTTCCAAAGACCCCTTCCGTGCCAATGACCGGTTGGGCTGGGTTCTTGATGTTCACTTCCCAAGACCCCTTCCACATCATAAGACTCAGCTAGTTTGGCAAGCAAGAGTACGCAGGAGCTCTGTTGTTATGTTCTTAGCATTGAGGCGTACCTAAGGCCTAGGTCTGGTAGTGTGCATACCCGCCTAGTAGTGGAGAAGCTCGTTCCACTGCCACCATCTGGCCACGACGGTGGGGGGGGGGGGGGGGGGGGGGGGGGGGGGCGGGGGGGGGGGGGGCGCCTGAGAGGTTAGCTACCCTCGAAAAGTGGGCAGTACAGGTCTATGTCGACATAGCAAATATGCATGGGTGAGTCATCATATCACAATCATTGCATTGCATTCATCCTTTCCTAATCATAGCATTACACCGCATTGGATCCTCATCATATAAACTTGTATGGGCACCTTTATATGATGACTTACTTTATGTTCGGATCCTTAACTTATAAGCTTGTATGAGCATCCTTATAAGTTAAGTTCAATTCAGTTATCTATATACTCTGCTTGCTTATAGTCTGTCGCTGACCATACTACTTGTTAAGATGTACTTTTTATACATTTGATATACTGCTGTGATTACATCTTTCATTGCCACCTGCTTTTGCTACTACTGTTTATATTGCAGCTTCTCTTCATTCCCTTCCGCTCGGTGCCTTGGAGTCATCGGGGGAGAGGATGTGAAGCCACTTAGTCTTTATGACTAACGGTTATTGCACCCCTCTTTTAGGAGTGCACCTAGGAGGAGCAGCGTATGATGTTGGAGGCGGATAGCCAGGTCAGGACGACAGTGCCGGAGACCACGATACTGTCATTACCGTCAGTAACAGATGTGAGCGTTAGTTTTGAGATGTAGTCCTTGGGGCATTTCTTTTGATACTCTGATACTTACAGGAGCTCTCGGAGCTACCTGCCTTTTGTATAATTGTGACACCTTTACTTATATGTGAATATATGACTTCTTGTTTTTGTATTATTGATGGGTTGGCTCGATGATATTGGTTTGGCCGGTAGGATAGGCATCTTGTGTAAGAGGCTAGCTCGTGTGTTGGCGCTTCCGCAAGGCGTCTGTCTTGGGCATAGGACTCCCCTCGGCCATGTCTTGTGTTCCGGGAGGGGGGGGGGGGGGGGGGGTCTTATAAATGGTATCAGCTTGCAACGATACTGAGATAAAGAAGTTCATTTCCTCATGGTGCCACCCCTCTCACTTCTTCAGTTTGAGGACAAACTGAATGAGCGGAAGCAGTGGTGTGCCCATGTGTGCTTCATATTAAATGTGTTCATTACCTTTCTTTAAGTAGCCAACCTAACCCAAAAATCTACCTTACGTGTAGATCCCGGTACGTTCGGAGCCAGCAGCTGGCACCCCGTACCTCCAGGACCTACTTCGTTCCAGCAGTCTGAGCTGGGTCAGACCTTGACGACGATCTTGGATGCCTTCGGGTCTCAGCAAACCCCGGTGCAGCAGTAGACCCTGAACTCAAATTGGTTGAGCACCTTCTGAGCTCTCTCTCCTCCCACCTATCATGGGACAGAGTCGGCAGTCCAGACAGAGGAATGGTTAGACACGGTGCAGGATCTACTGGCAGGGATTCGATGCCCTGGCAATATGATAGTCACGTTGGTAGTCACGACCTTGGATCTGCATGCTAAGAGGGGGTGGAAGTCCATTATGGGCTTCACCTTTGAAGGGCGTAACTAGCTTGACATAAGCTGGGATGAGTTTGCGAATGCATTCCTGGAGCACTTCGTCTCTTCTTCGACCCGTGATGAGCTCGAGGAGAGGTTCCTGCAGCTGAAGCAGGGATCTAGGTCAGTAGTTGTATACCAGCGGGAGTTTCAACACCTTGCCAGATTCGCAGACTCCTACGACTTGGATGACCGCGGTTATGCAAAGCGGTTCTACAAAGGTCTGCGTGATCCCCTTAGGCGGTCTCTTCTCTTCATCGCCTATTCGAGCCTCGCTCATATTATAAAGATGACATATAAGTTGGAGGCGGACAACTTGGGGGGTCCAGGCTTGGAGTAGGAGGCCCGCGGAGGGTGTGATGGAAGCAGGACCCAGCTTCAGGAGGAGGCAGAACGTCAGGGTCGGAGGAGGAGACCAGGGGAGAGGTGGTGGGCATTTCTGCCCAAATTTCAGGATGGAGAAGCCAGCACGACCACTACCATTGCCCCCACCATATCAGGGTCAGGCGCCTCAGCCGCCGGGAGAGTCCATTCGAGTGGGTTGTTTCCATTGCCATCAGCCGGGCTACATTCGGCACTTTTGCCCACAGCTACAAGGGAATGCTCTGGATCATCCCATGGCTCCTCCAACAACACATCTAGGATGAGGTCGAGGATGAGGACCTCACGGTAGAGGCCAATGACTGGAGCAGATGTATGCGTTGTATCTCGCAGAGCCCTGGAACCCTGAGGAGGTCATCACAGGTACTTTAGTGTACTTCTTATGATTACTTGATACCTTGCAAACCTTCGCTTTAGTTTAACTTATGACCCAAACAACAAAAATCACCCAGGTATAGTACTTGTTTATGGTAAACTCGCATACACCTTGTTCGATATGGGTGCCTCACACTCATTCGTCTCGGTGGAATTCATAAATGATCTGGACCAAGTGCAGCACTTTGAAGGCATCCATAGGAAGGTGCGACTTGGAGACGGGTCGGAGATATTGTCGTGCGCAAAGTGTAACATGAATATAGAGATCGGAGGAAGGTTATTCGAATCACCAACGACACTTCTGAAAATGACAGATTTTGATCTGATCCTGGGCATGAATTGGCTGCATTGGAACCATGCTAAGATCGACTCCCCGACAAAGAAAATTATACTGAGGCACGAAGATTCCGAGGTTGTGATCGAAGGTATTACCCCAACCTCCCATCTATTACTATCATCTATTCAAGTGGTCAAAGCCCACCAGCAGGGCGATGAGGTTTATATGATCTGCTTTGAGATGAAGGAGATAGAGATCAACATTGCTGAAGTACCGGTAGTTCGGGACTTTCCTGATGTCTTTCCGGACAAGCTGCCCGGACTATCCCCGCATCGAGAGGCATATTTCTGGATCCAACTGGTTCCGGGAACTAGACCTGTTTCTAGGGCTCCCTATAGGATGGCACCGAAGGAGCTTGCAGAGTTTCGGACGCAACTTCAAGAGTTAGTGAATTCGGGGTTCGTCTGCCCCAGTTCATCGCCTTGGGGAGCCTGTTGGATTGGTAGGCGTCCTTAGAGGGGGGGGGGGGGGGTGAATAAGGGTTTTAAAACTTTTGGTGTATTTTGAAATACTTGAAATAATAAGTGATTAAAATAGTAATTTTGAATAAAGATCTAAATTGATTTATAATGAAAGAGAAGATAATAAACAATTTAGAATAAAAAGTCTTTTCATTTTCTATCCCGACTCGTTTCCCCACAAACCGGTGGCTTTAGCCTATCCTTCCCCGGATAAGCCTCAAGTCGCTCTAGCCAACCCTTCCCCGGATATGGCCGCAAGCACCCCATAGATCTACACCCTAGACCTAGTCGCCAACACGAGGCGAATTTCTGCCCTAAGTCCTACCCAGACCTAGTCTCCAACACTAGGAAAATTTACTAAGTGGTTATAAGAATGAAAAGAACAACAATATTAAAAACTCCCTTTATGTGGATCTCAGAAGAAGTAGATGAAGACCCACAGAGTATGATCGTAGTCGATGCGGTCTTTCGTCACGATGATGAAGCGTGTTGAGATCTTCTCCAAAGATCTCCTTAAGCCTTCATGGATTTATGGGAGTCTCTCTCTGAACCTTCGTCTATATGATGTGGCACGAAGCTATGGAATTTTGGAGTAGGAGAGGATGAGAAAGACGGAGCCAAGGGGTCCTTTATATAGCCTTGGAGCTAGCGCCAGCGCTATCGCTACCACCGGCGCTATCCTGGTATAGAATTATTCTGCGCGTGCGTATCTTTTATTCCAAGGAAACTCTGCTGTATTGCCTCTTGTGCTCCGCGCTACCGCCCGCGCTATCCGCTACCGCCTTGCTCTAGTGCCTTCTAAAAATGCTCCCAAAATTGCTCTAATCAGAGCTAGCGCCTGCGCTAGGTGCTACCGGCGGCACTAGTGAACATGTTGGAATTCTAGCTTCAAACTTGGGGGCAACCTTCTTATGTTATCCTTGAGTCATATGACTTTGTTTCCTACACACTTAAACACACAAGATCAAATACATATAGGATTTGTTATTCTCAAACCTAGGAGATGCGGAAGACCATGTTCCAACAAACTCCCCCTTTTGATAATAACAAATCCATTAATGATAAATCCGAGCATTAATATATAAGCATGATGAAACCTACTTATGTGTGTGTGCGAGAGATGACTTAGGATAATTATTGATTTTAGTATTTAGAATTGCTCCACCTAAATACATGCTCCCCCTTGCGAATGCTCCCCTTAAATGTAAGCTATTATTAATCAGATTAGTTTTCCCTTTTGATAGCGATTATTATTTATCATGTTAGTTCTCCCCCTTTGTTATTAGCAAAAGTGGGTAAGGAAGCAAGAGACATAAAAAGAGGATTTTTGATAAAAAAGATAAGACATGATCGAGCTTTTTAGAGGAAATGAAATGATAAGGAGTTTTAAGCATAATAAGGTGATGATTTTCAAGTATAACCAATCTACACAGACAATATGTCTACGCCCTAGCCCCATACTAAGTGACGGATGGTCATGAGGAGCTGCATACATGTCGTAGGTTGGGGTGTTAGTCCCATATGCAAACAATAGAAAATACTCAACCTAGCACTCTTTCCCCAGTGCCTCGCAAGGCCCCACTAGAACCCTCCCCGGTTAAGGATAAGACATGACTTAGAGGTTATGTGATCTAATATCTACATCCCTACGCCCCCGCTATGGTGAGATATATAATCATGGGATAATAATCATTGGAAACATTAAGCATTTAAATCTAATGATAAGTTCATAGCCTATGAGTTTATATTTTTTATTTGAATTAAAAAAAAAACTCACATAGCTACTTTGAAATCCATTAATGAATCCAAATTTTTAGCATACAAAATGATATTCGTGTTAGAATAACCAATATAAATTCTACCAAGCCAGTCTACCACTTGTTTAAAAAAGAATTTTGAGATTTAAGACTTTGATATAAGCATGAAAGCACAAGGTAAAAAATATATGGTGATGAAGCGGAAGACATGTAGAAATACAAGAAACATCTTATTATAATCATGATAATTCATAAGAAAAGATATGAGTTTAAGTTCCAAAAAGAAGATGTTTTTGTAAATCATTATTCATTTAAACACTTTAAGTATGACAATAAAGTAACCAAGCATGAAAGAAGGATATCAAAAAGAAACTGCTACAATATCATTATAATTCACAAATTCAAAATATACCAAACATTGTAGAGAGCATGCTAGGTTATCCAGTGCATTTATATATAAAGAGTAGTATAGAATTTAGCATTAGGATCCAATACTCATGAGAAGAAGTGTTATGGAAGATAATGATGTGCACATACGTGTATTTTGAATAAAGTAAACAAATGATTTAATAAAAATAATACAAGACATATGTAGTGTAAAGTGCACAATAAAACACAAATAATTTTACTTCCACACACTTCAATGCACATACAAAAAAAATGTACAACTACCAAGGTGTTTTGCACACACAATGCTCATGAAGACTTATCTGGATGCAAAGTAGTGCTTGGGGGATCACACACTTTATTTTTCAATATTGATTTTTTTGTGATCCGGTGTACTTAAGAATAAGTGGTGTGACAACAATGAAGGTTTGCACAAGACACTTTACTATTCTTTCTAAGGTGCTCAACCTCACAATGCTTATTAAGACTTATCCGGAGGTTCAAGTAGTGTTTGGTGGAGTTATCTTTGTCAATTTATTTCATGATTATTATTATTTTGTACAAAGTTCTCTAAATACACCTGTTTTGCAAATCAATGTAATTTTGAAAGCACAACCACTTTTCTTAATTTTTAAGAGTGCAAATAAATGTAGTGTAGGTAAGATATACTTGTGCAAATTTAATTCGTTGTACAATTACAATACACAAGCAAACATTCTTAGATTAAAAGCACATGTAGAGTTTGCCAAACTAAGTGAGTGATTAAATATCATTATCAACCATAAAATATTTACTCATACTTAGAGGCATGCTAAGCTTGGTTCTACACAACTCTTACAATACAATTGATGCACATGTGATTAGATATATCAAAGCATGATAAAAACAATGTTAAAAGTAGTTTGAAAAGATGAATTGCAACATTGTAGAAGGTCTAAATGATAGATTAAACCATGCTTGATATTTATAATAAATTTCATATAATTTTTTTGATATATTGAAAAAAATAATTTTGTTTTAAAGTTTGAACTCTTATAATTGATCTTGGACTTCCCGAGGTCTACCCTGTGAGGGGTTCACCCGGTACTAGGATATGTGATGGGATGATAGCCCAAATCTCCCTTTTGCAAGATACATGTAAATGGAAAAGTTAAGTTCAAAAAATAATTTTTGATAATTTTTTGTTTTATATTTTTTTATTTGATTTTTGCATATAGAAATAGAAATTAAACAAATAAACAAAGAATCGAAGAGAATAAAATATATTTTTTAATTTTGTATTTTACTTTTTCAAAAATCAATTATATACAGAAATGCAAAAATGAGTAGTACATATAAAATAATATATTTTTAGTGATTTTTTCAGAATTTTAAAATTACAGAAAATCAAACACTCAAGCTAGTGCCGGCGCTAGCGCTAGCGTGGCAAACAGTACACATTTTTCAAGATTTTGGAAATTCTGATTATTGATTTTGATTAAGTGTCCCAAAAGTAGTTTCAAGTAGAAATTTCAGAATTTTTGGAGATGTCTAGATAGTGCAAATTGCATGAAACGTTAGCGATTTCTTATACGACTTGACAACGCATGATATATATTTTCTTATATCTTTATTTTGATTTTTCTAAGGCTTATATTTATCAATATAATGTAAGTTGAAAATGATAGGAAATATAAGCACAAGATAGGAAATTAGTATGAAATGATGTTTATGCAAAGAATAACATAGATATGCCCTAGATAAGAATACCCAGCCTGTATATCTTAGTAAACATATAAAACCTAACACAGATACTAATATTCTTTAGGTGACAATGTTGGTATGATAAGTTTGAGATTAATACTATGACAAAGTATGATAGTGATTCTATTTATAGACCTAGAATGAAGTGAAGATTCTCTTTGATTTGATCTTATTGATATCAAGATGATTCTAAGGTCTAAACTTGAAATAAATCACAATACACACATAATACACCAACCATGATATGCAATTATAATATTAATTGTCATCATATAATTCATATAAATGTGATAAAAATAGTTGTTTTTAAAAGAAATTTAGCAGAGGACATCAATAAATCATGGTGGTGCATGTGAATTCAATATTCATTACGATGGTGAATTCTTTCAATACATTTTAGTGATTTTCTTTTTAATTATGAATTTTGAATATATCTGTGATTTTTGATAGGTGAACACTAGTGATGGTTTAGATCATGTTTAACATTAAGGAGTGAACACAAATTTTTTTTTGTTTTGAAAAGTAAAAAGAACATATTGAAAATTGAACTTTCTTTTAAATCTTGAACTTTCTTTTAGATCATGCTATTTCTCTAATTTTGTTGATGAAGGCTAAAATGCTTAATAGCCTAATAACTTGATTTAATTAAAATATCTTATATCAAATTTATAGTTCAATTTATATGAATACTAAATGATATTTATAGGCAATGGTTTTAATAATAATAGATTGGTCATTTATAAATGAAAACCTGACTTTTATTTTTGATTTAATTTGATTTGTAAACATCATTTAGGCTTTAAGGGACAAAGTCAAATTTCAAATATTATATTAGGTGACCATGACAAGATAGCTATAAAAAATAAGAAGAAAAATAAAGAGACATTAAAACATATCATGAAGTAGAAATTTGTATATTTCATTTTGAAAAGATTCTACTTCATGCATTTGTTGATACCTAATGAATAAGAGATTTAGGTATCCAAAGGGGACCAAGTATGGTCGTTCTTTTGGTTACCCAAATATAACGTGTAGGTTTATGGGTAGATAGTGATGAATGGGTACTATCATGTGAAGTTAATGTTTCATTTTTAATTTTAGGTGTCCATTCAAAACTTGGTTTAATGTTATTCTTATACATCAAAGTTTCATTGTGATTAACTTGAATATTTGGATAACAATGGTTTTTGAATTTATTATTTAAAGGAAATTTGTTTGCATTTAATTTTATGTTGGAAGAACAATTATGTTGTAAATGATAAAGATGATAGGGATTTGGAATTTCATTTACAAGCTTTTATTGTTTTTTATTTCCTATATTCTGCTTAGATAGATTATGAAAATTCATATTTAACTTGCCTTTGGAATTTGTTTGATATTTTGAATTTATGTGTTGAGAATTTTTCCTTATAATTTCTTTAAGCAAGTTAACTTTATTTTCAAATTCATAATTTTTAACTTTGAGATTATGTCTAGCTTTATTATACGCAATTGTGTTATTCTTGAGAGTGGAAACAATATAGTCAATATGAGTTTTATAGTTATTTATAAATTCCTCAAATGTTTCGTCCATCTCTTTGATTTCAATTTTATAATTTTGGCATGTAGCACAATCACTTTTCAAAGTTGAATTGTCTAAAGACAATTTTTTATTATGTTCTTTTACAAAAAGAAGTTCCTTTTCAAGTTTCTTGTATTTTTCTTTTAAATCAATCAGTTCTATACAAGGTGTAATTTTTTCTTTTAAAGTGATATGGGTAAAATTAGATGAATTAGATTATGATTCTACATTGCTTTTTTGCTTTTAAACCTTTATTTTCTAAGCGAAATTTCTCATTAGCGATTTTCAATTTCTTCATTTTACGTTTAGCACTTTGTAGTAGATGTAATGCGTAAATGGAATTTGTCACAAAAAGAGAAGAATTTGATTTCCTTACATTGCTAGTAGAAGAGGCAACATTTGAACAAGTAGTTCTTTTGACATCTCTTTGGCACTCCTTTTCCAAAGATAATATTTCTTCTTCTCTTCCACTTGATGTGCACTCCATTGATTCATCATGAGAGGAGCTTTCTTGAATATCTGTGCAAGCTTGCATGTTCTACAATTCTTGAGTTTGTTCCATACCTGTGAGAGGAAAATCATACATTTCTTCAAGAAATTTCCACACTCTGTATGCACTAGAAAAACAATATATCAATTTGAAAATTTCTTGAGATAAAGCACAAAAAATACTATTCAAAGCCTTTGCATTTAGGTGACGTTCATTTTTATTTGTTTCATCCGCTGGTGTTATAATTGCAATATTACAGGCTTCGATATCTAAAGTTTTAATAAACCTTTCCATTAAAATTTTCCACCCTTTATAATTTCTCCCTTCAAATAAAGGTGGTGCAAGAGATTTTTCTTCATTATAAAAATTTTCCCCATTAGTAAAAGCGAGATCATGAGACACCATTATTCCTGGTTATTAGACCGTTTGGAATAAAACCGCTCTGATACCACTTGTTGGATCGGTAGGCGCCCTTAGAGGGGGGGGGGGGGGGGGGGGGGGGGGGAGGTGAATAAGAGTTTTAAAACTTTTGGTGTATTTTGAAATAGTTGAAATAATAAGAGATTAAAATAGTGATTTTGAATAAAGATCTAAATTGATTTATAATGAAAGAGAAGATAATAAACAATTTAGAGAAATAAAGAACGAATCAATTTTATTACACAAAGAGAGACATGATTACTATTAATAAAATTGATTACAAAATTAGACTTCTATGACGCACGAAATCGAAGGCGAAGAAGTAAAAAGTCTTTTCATTTTCTATCCCGACTCGTATCCCCACGAACTAGTGGCTTTAGCCTATCCTTCCCCGGATACGACCTCAAGCTGCCTTAGCCAACTCTTCCCCATATATGGCCTCGAGCATCCCCTAGATCTATACCCTAGACCTAGTCGCCAACATGAGGTGAATTTCTGCCCTAAGTCCTACCCAAACCTAACCGCCAACACGAGGCGAATTTACTAATTGATTACAAGAATGAAAAGAACAACAATATTAAAAACTCCCTTTATATGGATCTCGGAAGAAGTAGACGAAGACCCGCAGAGTATGATCGTAGTCGATGTGGTCTTTCATCATGATGATGAAGCACGTTGATATCTCTCCTTAAGACTCATGGATTTGTCAGAGTATCTCTCCAAACCTTCCTCTATATGATGTGGCACGAAGCTCTAGAATTTTGGAGTAGGAGAGGATGAGAAAGACGGAGCCAAAGGGTCCTTTATATATCCTTGGAGCTAGCGCCTGCGCTATCGCTACCCGCCGATGCTATCCTGGTATAGAATTATTCTACGCGTGCGTATCTTTTATTCCAAGGAAACTCTGCCACATTGCCTCTTATGCTCCATGCTACCGCCCGCATTATCTGCTACCACCTTCTAAAAATGCTCCCAAAATTGCTCTAATCAGAGCTAGCGCCTGCGCTAGGTGCTACCACCGACGCTAATGGACATGTTGGAATTCTTGCTTCAAACTTGGGGGCAACCTTCATATGTTATCCTTGAGTCATATGACTTCGTTTCCTGCACACTTAAACACACAAGATCAAATACACATAGGATTTGTTATTCTCAAACCTAGGAGATGCGGAAGACCATGTTCCAACATAGCCTAAATCCTATTCGTGAAGAAGAAGGACGGTTCGGTCCGATTATGTATTGATTGTTGAGAGCTCAACCGGTTGACTGTTCGGAACACCTATCCACTGCCTAGTATTGACGAGCTCTTTGATCAGCTTGAAGGAACACACTTGTTCTCGAAACTTGATTTGTGCTCGAGTTATTATCTGTTGCGAATTCAGGAGGAGGATATCCCAAAGACCGCTTTTAGTTCAAGGTATGGTCTATATGAGTTTACTATCATGCCATTCAGACTCACGAATGCCCCGTCACATTCATGAGCTTGATGAACAAAGTATTCAAACCGTACCTATATGTCTTCGTGATAATATTTATTGATGACATTCTGGTCTACTCAAGGACCGAGGAGGATCATGAACGTCATTAAGCACTTGTTATGGGGAAACTGAGGGAGCACAATGTTGAAAATGTTGAAGTGGAAGTTGGCAGTCTGGGAGGGAGGTCACGCGGTCTGGCTAACCGGGCGGTCTTGCGGTCTCCCTCTGTGGTCTGATCTATTTGGTCTAGCCGTAGGTCTACTCGGCGTGACCGCCGTTCGTTTTTTCCAAGGTGCCGAGGTGAGGCCGCGCGGTCTGGTTCGTGAGACCGCGTGGCGAGCTGTTATGAACTATGTGGGTTAAGCTGTTGACCGCACAGGGTTGTGTTCTGGAATGGGCAGTCCGGTCTGATGGTTGTCTGGGGTTCTTGGTGGTGCGCGTGGACTAATGTTCTTAGTCACACGGTCTCCGGTTTGTGTTCTAATAGATGGTCCTTCGGCGATCTGCTGGTGTATGCGACCTCTGGTGTTGGTCGACTTGGCGGGTTGTTGCCTTAGTCAACTTGGCTGTGTTCGCGGTCTCTGGAGGAGATCTCATTTGTGCGAACACAGCTGGTGAGCGTCATGACCGGGCGAGTTGTCATGGTCGCGCAACTTCTTGGAGGCGTGGCGATCTCCTGGTCCTGGTTGAAGTCGACGAGCTCACGACACAGAGCGATCTGCTGACCACGCGGGTTGACCGGTCTTGGTCATGCAGTCAGAGGGTGGTGACTTAATCTCATAGGGTGGTGACTGGATCAGGTCGCACGCCTATAAATAGGAGTCACTGTACCAGCAAATATAGAGCACCAAGTGTAAGTTGAGCTCGCGCCTCATTCTTGCGGTCTCATTTTTGTGACCGGCTGGTTAGCTGATTGAATTTCCTTGTGTAGCTTCTGCGGATTGTGCGGCCAGCAGCGGTCACCTCTTCTTCTAAAGGTGTTCGGGCGGTCTCGCGGCTTGCAGTGCGGGTTGCTGGTGTTCGGGAGAATCAGTGGAGTTCGGGAGGTTGCAGAGTTCTCGGTTGGTGTCGTTCAAGTCGCAGGCAGGCAGTTTGGGCGGTCTCGTGTTCTAGTCACGCGGACTCGCAGGTCGCGCGGTTTGGTGGTCTCAGTTTTCTGACCGCCAGTTACCTTTCTCAGCTTGTTTTTTCTCTTGTTTTTGTGTACTGGCGAAATCATGTCTCGCCATGTATACCTCGCTCTGTAATAAAGATTTCTGCAAGTATCAATAAAGATTGAAGTTTTTCATGTGCTTCTGGTTGTTGGTTATAGCTTTGAGTTATACAATTCCTGCTCACTCCTAGATCTTCGGAAAATTTCACATGGTATCAGAGCTAGGTTGGAGTGGATAGAGCAGTGAATAACTCAAAGTTGCCATCGCCTTTGTGAAGAAGGAACCAGTGGTAGAGCCATGGAAGCAAGAGGTCTTGGAATTGAGATGCTTACTTCGACTAACTTGAAAAAGTGGAAGTCGTGTATGTAGAGTTATCTTCTGGGTGAGGACCTATGAGAGGTTGTTGGAGGAGATAGTACGGAGGAAGTTGTCCCAGTTGGGGATAATGGTCATGAGGTAAGGAACTGGAGGCGGATTAATGCCAAAGCAGAGTTCGCTCTAAAAAGGGCAATATCACCTGACATGTTCGATCACATCTTGGGGTGTGGATCAGCTGCGGAGATCTGGAGAGCCCTGGATGGGCTGTTTAATAAGAAGAATGTAGCGAGGCTACAGTTTTTGGAAAATGAGCTGGCTAGGTCGGCTCAGGGTGATCTTTCTATCTCTACGTTCTTCCTGAAGATGAAGAACCTGTGCGCTGAGATTTCAGCACTGGATCCTGATGAGCCAATTTCTGAGGCAAAGCTGAGGAGGCACATCATCCGTGGCTTGCAGAAGGAGTATGTGGCCTTTGTGACGTCGGTGCAGGGTTGGGCAAATCAGCCGTCTCTGCTGGAGCTGGAGAATCTGCTTGCGTCGCAGGAGAATCTGGCAAGGCAGATGGCGGGGGTGTCAGTGTCTGGGGGAGATGGCGAGGTTCTCTTTACGGGGAAGAAGAAGAAATGGGATAATAAGAAGAAGACCGCTGGAGGAAATGGGCCTTCAACTTCTGGACAGCAGGAGAGGGGCTATGCTCCCAAGGCTGAAGGGAGAAAGAAGGGAGAAGGACCCAAGTGCTTCAGGTGCGGGAAGCTTGGTCACATCAGGAAGGATTGCCTGGTGAATCTTCAGCCGGGGCATGCTGCTGCAGGGAAGAAGGAAGCTGAGGCCAGGCAGAATGATGGAGGATGGGGAGGAGCCATCTTGGCTTCTGTTGGAGCTGCGGCTCCTATCAACTATCAAGAGGACTGGATCGTGGACTCGGGGTGTGGTCATCACCTCACCGAGGACAAGTCGAAACTTACTTTAGCGCTGTCTTACTTAGGTAATGATGCCATCATAACTGCTGATAATACTGTGCATATTGTCAAGAAGGTGGGGGTTGTTTCCTGGGGCAGTGATAGAGGGCCACTAACTTTGAAGAGTGTCTATCATGTGCCTGGTATGAGGAAAAACCTATTCTCCGTGACCAACGCTATTGACGTTGGGTATCACGTTCTGTTCGGCCCAACAGAAGTGAAGTTTCTTCGAAACGTTGAGGCGGTAAAGGCCGAGGTCATTCATGTCGGGAGAACGGCAAAAGACTTGTTCGTTTTATCGACAAGTTCTTATGTCGACAAGATGAGGACGAATGATAGTACTGTCATATGGCACGAGAGGTTGGGGCATGTAAAGATGGATAAGCTGAAGGCTATGGTGATAAAAGGTCTGGTCAAGGGCCTGCCTAGTCTATCTTCTTATGGTGATGGACATGTTTGCGCGGGATGTCAGTTCGGCAAGTCTCATCGACTGCCGTTTGATAAGTCGCAGACAAGGAGTAGTGTGCCGTTGGAGTGCATCCACAGTGACTTGATGGGACCAACTGCTACCCCAAGCCTCGGAGGTAGCATGTATATGCTGGTGTTGATCGACGATTACACCAGATATGTCTGGGTTTATTTTCTGAAGGAGAAGGTGGAGGCATTTGCCAAGTTTGTGGAGTTCAAGGAGCTTGTGGAGGGTTGGCTTGGCCTGCGGGTTAAGAAGCTGAGAACTGACAATGGGGGGGAGTTCACCTCTGGTGAGTTCTCTAGTTTTTGCAGGAAGGTGGGCATCCGGAGGGCTTGCGCACATACTCCACAACAAAATGGAGTTGCAGAGCGGAAGATCCGTCATCTGACGGAGACCTGCAAGTGTTGGCTGCATGCCAAGAGTATCCCAAGGTCCTTTTGGGCGGAGGGAATGTCTTGTGTTGCCTACGTCATCAACAGGATGCCTCTCAGTCCCATCAACATGTTGACCCCGCATGAGATGATGTTCAAGGAAAATTCAAGCGTGAAACACCTTCCGGTGTTTGGTTCCACCTGCTATGTGCACGTTCCAGATGCGCTTTGGACAAAGCTAGATGCGAAAGCAAGGAAGCTAGTCTTCGTGGGACATGATGATCAGAAGAAGGGCTGGAATTGCATGGGCCCAGAGACGTGGAAATTTGTTGTATCTCGCGACGTCGTGTTTGACGAGGTGACTTTTTACAAGGGAAGTTCTGGTGTTGAATTACCAGAAAGCAGGGTGGAGGAGCAGGAGAAAGCTGTGGAAAATCTTCAGGTGGAGTTGCCTTTGTCACCAGGTGGTCCATCCAATTCTAGTTCTGTGACGGATGCTTCTGGATCAGGAAGCAGGGGGAGCGATGATCCTAGTACGTCTGGAAGGAAAGCTAGAGAAGAAGCAGCTGAAGGTAATGCGAGTCAGGGGAAGGAGCTGAGGAGATCGAAGCGAACGATCATTGCCCCTGATTGCTATACAGGAGGAAACATTGTGAGCTTTGTCTCATTTTTCTTTGTTGGTTCCCTGGATGAGAGGGGACCAGTCAGCTTTGAGAAGGCCAAAGGCGTGAAGCAGTGGGATTTGGCTATGGTAGAAGAGATGGCCGCTCTTGAGAAGAATGAGACTTGGTCTCTAGTGCCCAATCCCAAGGGTATCACCCCTGTGACATGCAAGTGGGTCTACAAGTTCAAGAAGAAGGCAGACGACAGTATCAAGCGGTACAAGGCTCGCCTTATGTCTCTGGGATTCTCGCAGCAATACGGTGAAGACTATGAAGAGACATTTAGTCCGGTGGCAAAGATGACTTCAGTTCGGGTTGTGATTGCCTTGGCGGCGTTTTGGGGGTGGGAGATTTGGCAGCTCGACGTAAAGAATGCTTTCTTGTACGGCGAGATTGACAAGGACATCTTCATGGTCCAGCCGCCAGGTTTCATATCTGAAGATTTTCCAGACTATGTCTGTAAGCTGAAGAAGGCCCTGTATGAAGCAAGCGCCGAGGGTGTGGTACATAAAGATTGCAGAATATCTCCTATTCCGTGGATTCGGTGCTTCAGACTCTGACTCAAGCTTGTTTGTCAAGAAGAGCAGGGAGCTTCAAGTCATCATGCTGCTTTACATCGACAATATGATCGTGATGGGGAATTCGAAGGAGGAGGTAGCAAAGCTTCGGGCCGAGCTATCTATAAGATTTGAGATGGACTTGGGTGAGCTTCACCATTTCCTTGGACTCGAAGTGCAGAGGAAGGAAAGTGGAGTGCTGGTGTCCCAGGATGGATATGCGGAGTGAATCGTGGAACGATGCGGCATGAAGGAAGGGAAGTGCATTTCTACACCTCTGGAGAAGGCCACGAAACATTAGAAGGATGAGGGGAGGATTCTGGAAGATCTGCTTGTGTTCCGAGCTCTGGTTGGGAGCTTGATTTATCTGACGATCACTAGGCCAGATATTGCATATGTGTTTCGCAAGGTGAGTCGTTATATGGTGGAACCACGGATGCCTCATCTACTAGCAGCCAAGAATATTTTGAAGTAGGTCAATGCGACTTCAGATATGGGTCTTCTATACAGGAGGGATGCGGGCTTCGAGGTGCATGGGTACATGGATGCTGATTACGGTGGAGATTCAGATGATCAGAAGTCGATGTATGGATTCGTCTTCATGGCGGGCCCCACGGCTATATCATGGTGCAGCAAGAAGCAAGATTCCGTGTCGGTCTCCACCATAGAAGCAGAATACAAGGCTTCGGCCTTGGCAGCTCAAGAAGCCATCTGGATTAGGAGGTTGGTGGGAGACATCCATAAGGAGGTTAGGGGTCCGACTTTGCTCCGTGGAGACAATGAGAGTGCACTCAAACTAGTTACTAATCCAGTTTGTCACGTGAGGACCAAGCATATCGAGATCGAGCATCATTTCATTCGTGAGAAGGTGCTGGAGGGGTCTCTTTCGGTCGAGCATGTTCAAAGTCAGGAAAACGTTGCTGACATATTCACAAAGGCGCTGGCAAAGGGGCCATTCACTCGGCTGAGGAGTTTACTTGGGCTATTTTCAACTTCCCACTTCAAGGGGGAGTGTTGAAAATGTTGAAGTGGAAGTTGGCGGTCTGGGAGGGAGGTCGCGCGGTCTGGCTAACTGTGCGGTCTTGCGGTCTCCCTCCGCGGTTTGATCTCTTTGGTCTAGCCGCAGGTCTACTCGGCGTGACCGCCGTTCGTTTTGTCCAAGGTGCCGAGGTGAAACCGCGCGGTCTGGTTCGTGAGACCGCGTGGCGAGCTGTTCTGAACTGTGCGGGTTAAGCTGTTGACCGCACAGGGTTGTGTTCTGGAACGGGCAGTCCGGTCTGATGGCTGTCCGGGGTTCTTGGTGGTGCGCGCAGACTAATGTTCTTAGTCGCGTGGTCTCCGGTTTGTGTTCGCATAGCTGGTCCTTCGACGATCTACTGGTGTATGCGGTCTCTGGTGTTGGTCGACTTGGCGGGTTGTTGCCTTAGTCGACCTGGCTGTGTTCGCAGTCTCTGGAGGAGATCTCGTATGTGCGAACACAGGTGGTGAGCATCATGACCGGGCGAGTTGTCATGGTCGCGTGACTTATTGGAGGAGTGGTGATCTCCTGGTCCAGGTTGAAGTCGGTGAGCTCACGGCGTAGAGCGATCTGCTGACCGCACGGGTTGACTGGTCTTGGTCATGCGGTCAGAGGGTGGTGACTCAATCTCATAGGGTGGGGGTTGGATTAGGTCGCACGCCTATATATAGGAGTCACTGTAGCAACAAATATAAAGCACCAAGTGTAAGCTGAGCTCGCGCCTCATTCTTGCGGTCTCATTTTTGTGACCGGCCGGTTAGCTGATTGAATTTCCATGTGCAGCTTCTGCAGATTGTGCAGGCAGTAACATTTACCTCTTCTTCTAAAGGTGTTCGGGCAGTCTCGCGGCTTGCAGTGTGGGTTGCTGGAGTTCGGGAGAATCAGTTGAGTTCGGGATGTTGCGGAGTTCTCGGTTGGTGTTGTTCAAGTTGCAGGCAGGCAGTTCGGGCGGTCTCGTGTTCTAGTTGCACAGACTCGCAGGTCGCGTGGTTTGGCGGTCTCAGTTTTCTGACCGCCAGTTATCTTTCTCAGCTTGTTTTTTCTCCTATTTTTGTGTACTGGCGAAATCATGTCTCGTCATGTATACCTCGCTCTGCAATGAAGATTTCTGCAAGTATCAATAATGATTGAAGTTTTTCATGTGCTTCTGGTTGTTGGTTATAGCTTTGTGTTATACAATTCCTGCTCACTCCTAGATCTTCGAAAAATTTCACACACAACTTGTTTGCAAAGTTTAGTAAGTGCTAGTTCTGGCTCCCGGAAGTTGCTTTCCTGGGCCATGTCATCAGTGGAGCAGGTTTAGTAGTGGATCCTGCCAAGGTACGAGCAGTAAGGGGATGGCCGCCTTTGAAGTCGGCAGTGGATGTGCACAGTTTCTTAGGGCTTGCTGGTTACTACCACAAGTTTGTCGAGGGATTCTCAAAGATCGCTCTTCCGCTCACCACCCTGACGAAGAAGGATGCCACATTTACCTGGATAGCTCAGTGCGAGGCAGCATTCCAGGAGCTGAAGGACACGATCACCTCAACCCCGATCCTTGCCCTCCCATCTGGGAAGGCGGGATTTCAGATCTACACTAACGCATCCTATCAGGGGATGGGTGCAGTATTGATGCAGTATGGGCACGCCATAGCATATGCATCGAGGCAGCTGAAGAAGCACGAGCAGAACTACCCAATACATGATTTAGAGCTCGGGGCTGTGATCTTCGCCTTGATGATTTGGAGGCACTATCCTTATGGGGTTCATTGTGAGATCTTTTTTGATCACAAGAACCTCAAGTATATAGATACTCAGAAGGATCTAAACCTACGCCAGCGGAGGTGGCTAGAGTTCCTATGTGATTACGACTACACCATGCACTATCATCCGGGGAAGGCAAACACGGTGGCGGATGCCTTGAGTAGGAGAGCCGGTATGTCTAGACGGAAGCCCAGAGTGATGGCTATTGAGCTAGTGAAGATGTTAGAGGATATGGAGATCACATTGGTATCCAGGGCCGAGCCTAAGGCCTACAGATAGTATCTAGCTTCCCTGAGCATTACTTGTGACATCCGAGACCTTATCAGGACACAACAGAGACATGATGCAACACTGGAGCCGATATTCAGAATCCTGGGATGGGACAGCTCATGAGACTACTCATTACACGCCGACCTTGTTCATTTTCGGGGCCGCATATACATACCCGCAGGAGCTGGGATCCGGGAGGACATATTGAGAGAGGGTCATTGTACCAAATATTTGGTGCATCCCGGAATTGTCAAGATGTATGCAGATTTGCAGAAGACATTGTTTTAGCCAGGTATGAAGAGGGATGTCACCTATTTTGTCACCCACTGCGAGGCATGCCAGAAGGTGAAGGCAGAGTGTAGGAGCCCCGCTGGGTTGTTACAGCCGTTGCCAGTCCCCGAGTGGAAGTTTGAAGATATATCCATGGATTTTGTTCACGGTCTGCCTCGCTCTCGCTCCGGGAATGACTCTGTGTGGGTGAATGTGGATTGTCTGAAGAAGGTCACCAGGTTCATACCGATGAGGAAGGACACACACGTCGAGGTGTTGGTGAGACTCTTTGTCGAGCATTTTGTTCGATATCATGGAGTGCCCAAGAATATCATTTCATACCATGATGGTCGTTTCACCTCCAAGGAGTGGAAAGTAGTGCAAGCTTATTTGGGATCTCGCTTGACTTTTAGCACGACCTTCCACACTCAGACGGATGGCCAGTCAGAGCGGACGATCAGGACTTTGGAAGATCTGTTGTGCCTATGTGTTCTAGATCGAGGAGAGCCGTGGGAGAGA
This sequence comes from Dactylorhiza incarnata, assembly GCA_033032865.1. NCBI lineage: Eukaryota > Viridiplantae > Streptophyta > Magnoliopsida > Asparagales > Orchidaceae > Dactylorhiza > Dactylorhiza incarnata. The sequence goes on from JAWHQI010001192.1 coordinate 80,044, forward strand.
CTTCTGCCATTGGTGAAGTTATCTTACAATAATATTCATCAGACAAGCATCGACATGGCTCCTTATGCGGCGCTTTATGGAAGGAGGTGCAGGACACATTTATCATGTGTCAAAGATGAGGACCCGAAAGCATTGGGGGTGAAATTCATTGATTATACCGATGAAATGGTCAGATTGATTCGAGACAACATGCTTGAGGCACAGAGCCGACAGGACAAATATTATGATGCGAAGCACATGGCAGCGGAGTTTCAGGTTGGTGACAAGGTGTTCTTAAATAATAGACTGATGCACGTAGTGTCTCGTGTTCAGGGAAGGAAGAAGCTCAGTCCTCACTATATGGGGCCTTATACCATCCTGGAGCGGATTGGCCCCTTAGCCTATCGTTTGGAGCTGCCATCGGAGTTGGAGAATCTTCATGACGTCTTCCATGTATCCACCCTTCGGAGGGCATTGCTTTGCCCTGATCAGTATGTTCCAGCTGCGCGGGCCCTGTGGGAACCGACAGATCTGTCTAGCTGGAGTCTGTGCGCATAGTGGATACCGAGACTAGTGTGCCGCGGCGAAAGCATGTTCCATTAGTGAAAGTCATGCGGTCCAACCACAGACGAGAAGAGTACACTTGGGAGCTGATGGACCTTAAGAAGCAACGTTACCTGAGATTGTTTTCCCCAGGTATGATCTAAACTAGCTTGTCCTACTTCGTTTCAATACCAGTAGCCCCAAACTCAAATTTCAGGGACGAAATTAATTTTTTTGTTTATTGGATTTGTAACATCCCAATTCAAACCAGACCCCTCGAGTGTCACGAGTCACTTAGAGATGCTTGGGCTAGGTAGGATTCTTGAGGTCATAATGGTGCCTTGCATGTGCCCTGATCTCCAGGAGTGGGTGTAACCCTCACCCCTTGAAGTTAGGAAGCAAATGGCAAAGGAATTGATAGCAGGGAGCTAGCGCCAGCGGTAGCTTCGGCTAGCGCCGACGGTAGCAGCCGAATCAGTGCACGTGATTTCCTCCATGGTGGGTGGCCTAAATTGCTTAAAACTATGTTAAGGGTGGAATTAAAAGCCAATAAGCAGCTGACACCTAGTGTGGAAACCCAACATAAGGTTTGGAAAGATGGAATTTGCATTTAATGCCCATTAATGCAAATCTCTCTCTCTCTTCATTCTCTCCTAACCCAAATGGGTTGAACTCTCCTAATCAGAGGACTCTATTCATCATCATCATCATCATCATCATCATCTTCTTCTTCTTCTTCTTATTCTTCATCTTCTTCTTCTTCTTCTTCATCATCATCATCATCTTCTTCTTCTTCTTCTTCTTCTTCTTCTTCATCTTCTTCTTCTTCTTCTTCTTCTTCTTCTTCTTCTTCTTCTTCATCTGGATTTTCGAAGGATCAACCTTGGAGAAGGGCTTTTCTTCTTCTTCTTCTTCTTCTTCTTCTTCTTCTTCTTCTTCTTTTTCTTCTTCTTCTTCACACCTTTAGGTTTTAACCTAGGATTTTCGAAGGATCAACCTTGGAGAAGGGCTTGAGCTTGGCTGAACGCCGCTATGCCGCCGAGGAGACACCCGCGATCGTCGGCCGGAAATCAGGTGACTTCCGAACCCTCTCCCTTGGTGCTAGATCTTTAAATCTAATTAGGAGAGACATTGAGCTCAAAAGAGCTTGATTTAGTGAGATTAATGAAGTTTCGTAGGAAGTGGCCACGATAGAGCGTATCTTCTGGGGCATCGTTCGCCGCGTGTATGTCTTCGATCAACTCCTCTCCTCAATACGAAGTTGAAGGAGTTGATTTCGTGAAGATCGGTGGCCTAATGAGGGAGTGTTAGAGGAGAGAAGGTGAAATGCCCTAATTTCTTGTGGAGGAAGACGATGAATTGTCCATGTTAAAGAGGGCTTTATTTATAGATATAATAACAAATATTGAACTTGAATCATATTAGACATATACATAGTGATGGGAGGCCAACCATTAGGGAAAGAAAGAATATCTTTTTGATTTGGAGATTGCCTGCCAGTGAAGTAATTTGGTGGTGAATAACAAAGAATCTGCTTCTTGTTAGCTAGCGCCCAATGGTAGCCCTATCGCCGACGCTAGCATGTCGACTGGTCGACGGTAAGGGATAACTTCCCATAGACACTTAATGTCGACCGGAAGGAGTGCTGGTAGAATCATTAGCGCCCGACGGTAGCCATACCGTCGGCGCTAGCGTGTCGACTGGTCGACGGGAAGGGATAACTTCCTGTCGACACCTAATGTCGATCGAAAGGAGTGATAGTAGAATCACTAGCGCCCGGCGGTAGCCCTACCACCGGCGCTAGCGTGTCGACTGGTCGACGGGAAGGGATAACTTTTCGTCGACACTTAATGTTGACAGGAAGGAGTGTTGATAGAGTCACTAGCGCCCGACAGTAGCGCTACCGCCGACGCTAGCGAGTGGAATTGTTGACGGGAAGGGCTAACTTCCCGTCGACACCCAATGTCGACGGGAAGGTGTGTCGACTGGATCACTAACGCCCGGCGGTAGCACTACCGCCAGCGCTAGCAAACATAGAACTTCAGGTTCTCCCCCTTTGGTGTGGTAGGAGTTCCTGGGTTCCCATGCCAATTGGGCGAGACGTAAATGAATGTTATGATTCTGAAATAGGACATTGCGATGTATAATTGAGTATTGATGTTAAGTTAGGTTTACTTATTTAGCAAGATATGAATATGACTCTATACGCACAAGTAGTCCTACAGGGTCTCATAGAGTAATTTCTGTGTTATACGCATGCCACTACACGAGAGTTATAACAACTTGGTATGGGTAGCATCGATGGCTTAATGCGGGTTATACGATATGGTCACATCTTATGGTGCAGTGTTAAAGGCCCGGTGGTTGGTAGGTCCTTGGAAGCTAGTTGGCATCGTTTGAACTTGTAATATTAACAGGTGTCATGGACTTGGTGGGGAGTCCCTAGGTGCTTGATAGCACGGGTTGAGCATGGGAAACTACTATGGTGTGCATTTGTTCACACGATTGCATAATGATCCTTGTTGGAGGATTACTTGTGGCAGATCTACGGGTTCGCCGGTCGTCACACCGACGGGAGCTGGCAGATAGATCTTGGCCGGTTGGGCTGGGCTCTTTGTGCTTATTTCCAAAGACCCCTTCCGTTCCAATGACCGGTTGGGCTGGGTTCTTGGTGTTCACTTCCCAAGACCCCTTCCGCGTCATAAGACTCAGCTAGTTTGGCGAGCAAGAGTACACAGGAGCTCCGCTGTTGTGTTCTTACCATTGAGGCGTACGTAAGGCCTAGGTCTGGTAGTGTGCATACCCACCTAGTAGTGGAGAAGCCCATTCCACTGCCACCGTCTGGCCACGACGGGGGGCACCTAAGAGGTTAACTACCCTCGAAAAGTGGGAAGTATAGGTCTATGTCAACATAATAAATATGCTTGAGTGAGTCATCATACATAATCATTGCATTGCATTCATCCTTTCCTAATCATAGCATTGCACCGCATTGGATCCTCATCATATAAACTTGTATGGACACCTTTATATGATGGGTTACTTTATGTTCAGATCATTAACTTATAAGCTTGTATGAGCATCCTTATAAGTTAAGTTCGATTCAGTTATCTATATACTCTGCTTGCTTATACTCTTTTGCTGATCATACTACTTGTTAAGATGTACTTTTAATACATTTGATATACTATTGTGATTATATCTTTCATTGCCACCTGCTTTTGCTACTACTGTTTATATTGCAGCTTCTCTTCATTCCCTTACGCACGGTGCCTTGGAGTCGCCGGGGGAGAGGATGTGAAGCCACTTAGTATTTATTACTAATGGTTGTTGCACCCCTCTTTTAGGAGCGCACCCAGGAGCAACATCACATGATGTTGGAGGCGGATAGCCAGGTCAGGACGATAGGACCAGAGACTACGATACCATCATTACCGTTAGTGATAGATGCGAGCGTTAGTTTTGAGATGTAGCCCTTGGGGCATTTCTTTTGATACTCTGATACTTGCAGGAGCTCTCGGAGCTACCTGCCTTTTGTATAATTGTGACACCTTTACTTATATGTGAATATATGGCGTCTTGTTTTTGTATTATTGATGGGTTGGCTTGATGATATTGGTTTGGATGGAAGGATAGGCGTCTTGTGGAAGAGGCTAGATCGTGTGTTGGTGCTTCCGCAAGGCAGCTGACCTGGGCATACGACTCCCCTCGGCCATGTCTTGTGTCCCGGGAGGGGGGGGGGGGGGGGGGGGGTATTACAAGCTGTCTGATTACAACGTCGTCCGATTGCAACGCTGTTCGATTGCAGCGGAATTCAAATACTCATACACAGGTCGCGCAACATTAAGTCTTTTCCCCACTCCTATGTGTCGAAGACTTCCTTCTCGCTCTGCTTACTCGATCGTTGAAGGCTTTCTTCTCCCCATTCCGGTAGTGTTCATTCCGACAATTCCTCAACTACTTCGGTAAGGCGGCTGTTTTTGCTGAGCACCGAGTGTTACTTGTTGTCCATCATGATAATGACCATTTTATGTTAATTAATTTTTTGGATCATGTTTTAGCAATCTTGCAATAATACTCATTTTTTCATTTATTACGTCAAATCAGATATTATTGCATGCATATCTGTTTAGTTTAATTTTAACATATTTAGACTTAAGAAACAATAAAATTATTGATCTAACCATTTGAGTTCCAAATTCCTTTTCAAATATGCATTTTAAAGAGATAATGTAACACCCTACATGTACAAACAATATAACAACAGGTCCGATCGGGACTCCACTCCATATTGAACACACAATCTAGACATTATGAAATGATAAATAGGAAAGTAAGACACGAGAGCATATAAAACACTAGCAGAAGCTTTGATTAAACCAAAATAATACAAGAATGTCCACCTACTCTGGAATGTCATCAAAATAGAGTTATGACCTGAAGACATTACATTCATCCAATGTATCAAACTCTAAACATGCATCGACACGCAGACCGACAATACATGAAAAAGATGTAAATTGTTTGGCTTTCGAGGGCCAGCTCAGTATTGGGTTTCTGCCCGCTATTTCCATAAATAAGATGTAAATTCTAGTTAGCTATGAGTTGACCAGAAACTGCGTAATGATCCCACCTCCCGGCCATCCTAGTCGGCTCCGGGGCAGGGCACCACTCACCTGCAAAGCCGCGCATGCAAAATATAATAAATAAAAAAAGTGCATCTACTATACATAAAGTGAGGTTTCACGGATAATCAATCTTCTAGGTTTAGCATCAAAGAAAATGAAATATAGGTGTAACACCTCCCTATAATGACCATATAATATAGGTCCGACCGGGACACCACAAAATATTATCGCCACAACTTCAGTATTAAATGATGATATAGATTCTACCAAACTAAAAACTCAGAACAAACACAGCGAAAACATTAACAAAAGCTCAGAAGCTGTCCACATCTATATAAGAGTACCAGGATTTAAGGCCTTACAAAACAACTGCCCAAAATATCATTTAAACAACACCAGAAAATTCGAAAGCTAATATCATTCATATGCTACCTCGACATGCAAGCCGGAACAAAACAATGAAACATAAACATTCAGAAAATCAGGAGGGGGGTACACTTCATGAGGCGTAGGTTTTTTTGGTTGACGAGCTAGCTCCAGCTTGCGATCCTTGCCTTGCATCCATTACACAAAAAGAGGTATATCAAGGGTTAGCTTTGGCTGACCAACAACGATGTAACAACGACCTTCCTCCCGGCCGTCCTAGCGGACCCCGGGGAACTACATCACCCTGCAAGTCAGCACTTCGTATGCAATTGTAATTAAACAGCATAACATAAAAATAACAGGTATGAGTGTCACACGCATCATCCATGTTTCTATGTTGAGCAAATGAAGTAAGGGGACGACCAATGCAGCATGCATGCAAACCTGGGTTTCACCCAAGGCACCCTATGGCGTGTATGCTTCTAACATAACATCACACATCATCATTTCATAACAAACAAATGGTACTCATCATTTCCCCCAATGGCATATAAGCCCAAGGCCAAGAACTCCTGCTGAGACCCCACCAACACATGGCCCTCAATGTCATTGGGCTTGTCCATCAGCTCACCCATTCTCGCCACAATCACCACATCAAGCACAACGAATGCTAAGAATTCTTGCCTAGACCCCGCCCGCACATGACCCACAATCCCATCGGGCTTGTACATCAACACAGACGTTCTCGTCAGTTATCACAAAAGTGGGACACTCTCCACACATGAATTTCAACATTCACGGGCTAGCCAGCCGACCACAAAGACATTCCTTCACAAACAAACGACATCACAAGCCATTCACCACGCACAATATTTCCTGCCCCAAGACAATGTTCGTTTTCACACAAAATATAAATGGCATCAGAACGACGTTTTTGCCGTAATCATATTTCTAGCAAAATCCCTAAAATGCACGTTAAGTAACATCACCAAATCAGACCACCGGTCACGATTTCGGCTTCACCCACAATGCCTAATCCGCTAACGGAGTAGACCGCTAATGCAAAATCATGTCGGGGGCGGACTCAATCCACCCGTTGGTTCCTCTTGAACCAAGGCGGCCCAAACCCCTCTCATTTGAGAGATCCGATGACAAAATTTCAAAAAAAGAGAAGGCAAAATAAGAGATGTCATGCACACATCCTAAAACCAGGAGGAGAGATGTTGTTACCCTTTGAACTCTCTTCCTCGCCATGGATCGGATGAAAAGCACGGATTGTAATGAGCGCCACCGAACCCTCTCCGCAAAGCCGGTCTCGAATCGACGGACCGAGCTCCGAAGCTCCAATAATGGTGGATCATGCTCTCCTTCTTCCTCCAAGCTCTCCCTCTCACCTTAGCCCCCAAAATCACCAAAGACTTGAGAATAAGAGAAGAGAACCTCTCTGCCCTTTTTAGGGCTTTTAGGCACTCTAACCTGAGCCCTTAAATCAAGATCTAGGAAGATTGGACATCCAAAAATGCTATTTATGGATCTAGTTCCGTAAGCTACCACGTTGCGATAGCGTCTCGACGATACCCTCTCAATGAATCCATCTCGACGATATTATCTCGTCGACACAGCGAAGCTTCCCGTTGATAAAGCTACCGCATAGCGGTAGTGCTACTATGCCGCGTTAGCATCTTGACAACAACTACTTGACGAACCTTCTCGACGCACCTGCTCAATGAACCTTCTCGAAGCACCTGCTACCTCTAGCGGTAGAACCTACTGCTCGACGCTAGCAACAGAGTGCCCGCTTTCACAGCATTGTGAAAATTGGGGTGTTACAACTCCACCCCCTTAAAAGAATTTTGTCCTCGAAATTTAAAATGCTAAAATCATCCTTAACACAGACCTTACTCAAACAGTCCGGAAAGTCTTACCGCATTGTTTGCTCGCGTTCCCACGAGAACTTGTCTCGTCCGCAATTATTCCAGCGCACTTTTACGAACTTGACCTCTTTATTCCTCAGACGTCAGACTTCTGAATCCTCCACTCAAACCAGATGAACTATCGTCCTCAGATCTTCGGCTACTGGTACCGCCGTAGACACAACTAAGTCATTCAGCTCCACCAGAGCTTTCCTCAGCATCGAGACATGGAAAACATCGTGTAATCCCCTTAGCTCTGCGGACAACACCAACCGATAGGCTGCTTCGCCTATGCGCTCCGTAATCTCGAACGGACCAAAATACCTCAAACTTAACTTCATGAGTCGCTGAACTCGCGAAACGCCTTTGAACGACTTGATCTTCAAGTAGACAATGTCACCCACTAAAAATTCCACATTTCTATGGCGCGCGTTAAAATACATCGCCTGCCAATCCTAAGCAACCTTCATGCGCTCTTGGATTGTTCACACCAACTCACAAGCGTCTGCCACCACTCCTTTCGGAAAAGCTGAGTGTCTCCCGCCTCGATCCAAGACATCAGCATTCGACACCGCCTTCCATACAATGCCTCATATGGTTCCATCTTGATACTCACCTAAAAGCTATTGTTATATGCAAACTTCACTAAGAAGAGGTGGTCTTCCTATAACCTACCAAAGTCGAGAGCACACATCCTCAACATGTCCTCCAAAGTACGATCCATCCTCTCCGTTTGACCATCGATCTGCGTATGGAACGCGACACTAAACTTGAGCTTTGTGCCCATACATTTTTGCACTAACCTCTAATCTGTGGATTTTAACTGCCCATCGCGATCACTAACAATGCTTTTTGGAATCCCGTGCAACCGCACAATTTTTTGAATATGAAGCTCTACGAGCTTCTCTATGCTATCCTCCTTCTGATTTGGAATGAAGTGGGCTACCTTTGTCAGGCGATCCACAATCACCCAAATCGCATCGTAACCTTGTTACAATCGAGGCAAACCATGCACAAAAATCCATGGAGATATCATCGAATTTTCACTCAGGGATAGGAAGAGGTTTTAAGAACCCACCCGGCCTTTGGCACTCGGCCTTCACCAAGGCACAAGTCTAACATCATCTTACATACAAAGCTACGTCCCGCATCATCCCAGGCCAACAAAAGGATTTCTTCAAATCCTAGTACATCTTTGTACTTACTGGATGAATGGAGTACTTCATGAAGTGAGCTGTCACAACCCGCATTTTCTCCGAATTTAGGAATATCAGAGTAAAAGAAAATACGCGTCATGATGCCACGTCATGTAGGAGACAACTGCAGACGCTCAGGCGGAAACCTATTACTTGCATAATCAAAACATGTTTACATGATAGCTCATCATTTGAAATCATTTATTTGAGTTTGGGGGTAAGAACTGTGTCTCTCAGTTCGTGGATCAATGATGCGCAAAACTATATCCGCAAACGATAACGACAAGTGTACCGTATAGAGTGTAGTATAGGTTATAAGAAACCAAGGTCGTATTAGACTCGGGGCGGTTGAGTACTCTTACTTCAAGAAAATCTCTATTATTCTATCAATTAAAACTTTAGAGTTGGTATCAAAAGAAATAAAAAAGGGGCATGAAGAAGAAAGAAGAGAATGAGAAAACAAAAGAACTATTTTATTAACTGCAAAATGAAAAGAAATTACAACTATTGAATTGAAAGTACAATTGCAAGAAATAAAGGAGGAGCATTGGTGATTAAAATTCCGCTTGCACGAAATAAAATCCGAACTAGCAATCCGAGAAGGCAAGTACACCTATCGAACTGTAGTATAGGAACACAAGTGTCGTATTAAAATCCAGGAACCGTTGATTACTTATACTCAAACGAATTACAACTATTTTATCTTAATAATTTTTTGGAAGGTTTTGTTTGCTAAGTTGAAATAAAAGCTGGATAAAAGTACGGCTAAACGATGATTAAGAAGTAGCACTCGATCTTGACTTACTTTGGCTTAAGTTGATCAAAATTCAAAAGCAAACTTAAAACCTAATAAAGTAAGGGCAGCTTGACCATGGGGGTTCCTATAGTTTGAACATTCTTCTCTCGAAATTATGCCCAACTGAGTTTAGGAAAATCCGACCGAACTCTCGTCTCGTATTCGAATACCTAAAACTCGCTTTAAGTGGTGAACCCCGCTATTGGATTTGACTCCAATCCAGGAGATTTACGTCATTCTCTCTCGAGAAATGCGTGCAACTCTCTTTACTCTTAAGTGCTCACTTCAGACTATCGGCCTCTCGGCTAGCCAAGAATGAAAGCAAAGGCGGGGACTATATATCGATATTATAGCTCCACTAAATTTTGATTAAGCGTAAATCTAAGGCCCAAGACTAGAAAGTAAAAGAGAGCTAAAGGATCATAACTTAATCAACTCATCCTCAAATCATCAAGATCGAGTACTATGGGGATTTAGTTACTCATGGTGGAGGGGTAGGAGAGAGAAATGAGGAAGATATTAAGAGAACAAAAACATACAATTTTTATTAAAAGAGAGTTCGACTGAGGATACATTTGCATGGAAACCCTACTAAGCATTAACAATACACTATGAAAGGAAATTACAAAGGCATTACAACATTCATATGAAAACTAGAAAGAGAAGTGAATTGAAATAAGAGAGAGAGAGAGAGAGAGAGAGAGAGAGAGAATACAAAAATAACATGAAAATCACTGAAAATAAAGTAGTAGCACCCTTTCTCTCTCCAAAAACTGATTGGTGAAAGCTTGGAGACCATCCTAATTTATAGAAATTTTTCTGCCTCGGTCACGCCCCCTAGTCACGCTTGTGTACTTGGGGCGTGACCTGTTAATCAATTCTGCGGCTTGGGTCAGGTCCGACGCACGATTCTTTCGTGATTTGATGGGTCACGCCCCCAGGTCACGCCCGTGACTTGGGGGCGTGGCTAATTCGGTGGTCAGCTGGTCATGGGCGCTGGCACGCGATCATGGGCGCTGGCGGCTGGCTGACATGGCAGTCATGGGTGGAAGTCACGAGCATGACTGGAGGCACGCCCATATAACAGAGGCGTGTCCTCCATTTTTTTGCGGCTGGGCGAATCTAATTGCACGGTGAGCTGGTCACGGGCTGGTCACGGGCATGACTTGTGTGTCACGCCCGTGTACTTTGGGCGTGTCTGACCAAAACTTCTGAATTATGACGGCAGCAACTTACACGCCCTAGGTCACGGGCGTGATCCCCAGGTCACGGGCGTGACCTAGGGCGTGACCTGGGAAAATCTGCATTTTTGACCTGAAAATTCAGAAAACTTAAGTTAGCACTAAAAATAGGAAAATGACCAAAAATTGCATTTAGAGAAACAATAATAAGCAAAAATTAAGAGTAGATAACCTAAAAATAACCTAATTAAACTAACTAGATTTAACACTATCAAATTCCCCTAAGCTTACACTTTGCTTGTCCCCAAGCAAAGAAATATGCATTAGCTAATAAAAAGGTGACTAATAAAAAAGATTTAATTATGCTAAACACGAGTACCTTGCGAAATTCTAAGTAGGGAGAATAGTGAAAAGGAAACCTAAAATAAGTACTTAATTTAAGCTTAATTTTTATACCCTTTACTAACAAAATTAATCATCCAAAATTTTAACTAAAAAGTTTGTAAATAAAATTAAGCAAAGTAACAAGTGAGAGAGTGCATTGAATTGTTACTAAACCCTAAGAGACAAATTATAATTATATCATTCTAAGAACAAGGATCTAAATTCATACCCAAAACTTAACTATTCTACTTTTCTTCTTTACTTAGCTAAAGCAAATTTAGGAGCATGAATCAAGAGGACTTTATTCGGACCGAAATGTTTGGTTTAGGCATATGATTTGGAATGGAAATCGAAGATAAAAGTGGTGGCTATAGTCACACTAAACCATAAACATGAGTTTTATAAAAATTTTGATATGAATGATAAGAGGCAATCCTTCATTATAAGCATATAGCATATTTTCTTTCTTTCTCTTTCATAGCCTTTTTTTTTGCTTATTTTTTTTTTAAAATTTTGGCAAAGATAACTAATACAAATATGCTTAAAATATCTTCTTTTTGAGAAAATTCTTTTCTTTGAAGCTCTCCATGCAATAAACCAATCACACTATTTAAAAATTTAAATAAAACTCAAAGTGTTAGTGTGATTCAAATAGGTTTGGAAATTTTGGCTTTGGTGAAAAATTTGATAAGTGGAGGTGACAATAAAACATGGGAAAAGGCTCAAAAGAGGCTAACAAAGGGTTTCTTTTTAAGGGTTGGCATGAAGGCTCAAACTTAAACAAAAAATGGCCTAAATCATTTTCATTGCTCCTAAATTTATTTAAAGCATAAGTTTTGAAGGATTTCAAAAAGTAAGCCCTAGATATTAAATAAAGACTAATGAACTTATCCTGAAAATAAGAATACTAAGAGTCTATGATTATTCACATTTACTACACTAAATCTAAAAATGAAGAGGAAAATAGTGGATGAAGAATTTTTTAAGAAAGTAAAGAAGATAAAAGAGAAAACAATAAGGAAAGTACACGATTTTAGAATAACTTTTCACATTAACATGCTACCTGGAATTAGAACACTACATGAGTCAACAATTTACTTGTGAAACATAATTAAAAAGTTGGATTAGAAATTTTGAAATTAACTAAGGCTATATAAAATATTTTGGGAAAAACAAAACATAAAGCAAGGGGTACTATTGATTTTACCAAAATCTAATTTAGACTACTAAAACAAAAGAAAAGAAAAGAAAAGAAGACATTCTCCCCAAGCTTACGATAAACATTGTACTCAATGGAAAAGGAGAGTGAAGGAAGGGGTAACTAAGAAAAGAAACTAAAACTGAAAAATTGAAACAGGCACTTCCCTAGATTTATGGGCTTGAAAGGATGTGTGATGCCTCTCCCCCTTATTGGCGCTTTGGATCTTCATGAAATATAATCTTGAATTTTTCTTGAAATCAGCAACGTTGAAGCAGATGATCGCCGAAGTTGAGAGTATCGGAGCCGCCCAGGGCCAAACAACAAATTTTAAAAACCGTGGGTTGCCTCCCAAGAGCGCCCTCTGTTTAATGTCGTTTGAGCTCGACTAAAAGAATATAGTTCAAAAGTAAGTCCAAATTATTACAGTCCATACAAAAGAAGTTTTTCACTGTCCATGTCAACATTGTCACCAAAAAAATAAAGTTGTAGACGCTGCCCATTAACCTTGAAATCATCCTTATCTGAGTGTGATATCAAAACAGTTCCATACGGATAAGCTTCCTTTACATTAAAAGGACCTGACCATCTAGATTTTAATTTCCCAGGAAATAAACGTAGACGAGAATTATAAAGCAATACTTGGTCGCCTGGTTTAAATGTTTTCGGGTGCCTTAAGTTTTTATCGTGAAAGAATTTCGTTCGTTCCTTATATAATTTATTATTTTCATACGCATTGGAGCGCCACTCATCGAGTTCGTTGAGTTGGAATTTTCGAAGATCGGCGATGGAGTGGGGATCAAAATTTAAAAATTTAAGGGCCCAGAAAGCACGATGTTCTAATTCGACCGGTAAATGGCATGATTTCCCATATACTAACTGATACGGTGTACAACCGATGACGGTCTTGTACGCTGTTCGGTAAGCCCATAAAGCATCATCTAATTTATATGACCAGTCTTTACGTGAGGTGGAAACAATCTTTTCTAAAAGACATTTGATTTTTCTATTTACTACCTCGACCTGGCCGTTAGTTTGGTGGTGGTATGCAGTTGAAAGCTTATGTGTAACGCCATACTTAAAAAGTGTTTTTGCAAGTTGTGCGTTACAAAAGTGCGAACCCCTATCGCTAACGATGGCCCTAGGAGTACCGAATCGAGAAAATAATTTTTTTAAGAAAATAATAACGACTCGGGAGTCATTGGTAGGAAGAGCTTGGGCCTCTGCCCATCGAGATACGTAATCTACCGCAACTAAGATGTATTTATTCCCATGGATAGAAGGAAGAGGACCTACAAAAACAATTCCCCAAAGGTCAAAAACTTCGCACTCGAGGAAATAATTTTGCAACATTTCATTTTTATTAGAGATATTGCCGGACCGTTGCAGCTATCGCACCGACTTACAAAAGATTGGGCATCTTTAAAAAGGCTAGGCCAATAAAAGCCTGCACTTAGTACTTTGTGAGTGGTCCGATTGGCTTGATAGTGCCCACCGGTCGGTCCTTCATGTAAGTGTTTTAAAATATTTTGTCCTTCTTCGAAAGAAACACATCTCCTTACTACTTGGTCGGCACAAACTCGAAACAGATATGGGTCCTCCCAAAAATAATTCTTCAGGCCAGAAAAGAATTTCTTCTTTTGCTGATAGGAGAATTCTTTTGGGAGGACTCAAGCTACTAAGTAGTTGGCGAAGTTTGCAAACCATGGAGAAGGAGTAGTGTTGATTGAAAATAACTTCTCGTCGGGAAAATAATCATTAAAAGTTTGTTCATTTAAATTTTCAATAAACGGGTTATCTAATCGTGAAAGATGGTCCGCGGCCAAATTTTCAGCTCCCTTTTTATCTCGGATTTCCAAGTCAAACTCCTGGAGGAGTAAGATCCAGCGAAGTAAGCGTGGTTTGGCATATGGTTTAGAAAGTAAATATTTGAGGGCCGAGTAGTCCGTAAAAACGATAATTTTTGAAAGCGTAATATAAGATCGAAATTTGTCGAACGCAAAAATAACTGCTAATAATTCTTTCCCTGTTGTGGTATAGTTCTCTTGTGCGGATGTAAGCATTTTACTTGCGTAGAAAATTGGGTGGAAGTTTTTTAGATATACGTTGTCCTAAAACGGCTCCCACCGCAAAGCTATTTGCATCGCACATGATTTCGAATGGAAGGTCCCAGCTGGAGCAATCATAATTGGCACATTTATTAACTTATTTTTGATTAATTGAAAAGCAGATAAGCAGGTATCATCAAAAATAAATGGAGTGTCTTTTTCTAAAAGATGAGTGAGGGGTTTGGTAATTTTCGAAAAATCTTTTATAAATCGCCGGTAAAAACCGGCATGTCCTAGAAAGCTTCTTATGGACTTAACGTTGGTTTGCGGTGGCAGTTTTTCGATCACTTCTATTTTTGCTTCATCGACCTCAATTCCTCTTGCTGATATCTTATGACCTAAAACCAATCCCTCCTGCACCATGAAATGGCATTTTCCCCAGTTCAGGGCGAGATTGGTCTCCTCACATCGTTCTAACACTTTTTCTAAATTTTGTAAACAAAAAATCGAAGGAATCACCAAACACGGAGAAGTCGTCCATAAAGACCTCCATAATACTTTCTACGTACTTGTCAAAAATGGCCAACATACACCGTTGAAATGTTGCCGTTGCATTGCATAAGCCAAACAGCATTCTTCGATAGGCGAAGGTGCCGAAAGGACAAGTAAACGTCGTTTTCTCCTGGTCCTCGGGCGAGATGGGAATTTGGAAGTAGCCCGAGAGACCATCGAGGAAACAATAAAAGTTATGGCCGGATAATCGTTCTAAGATTTGATCGATGAATGGCAAGGGGAAATGGTCCTTGCGAGTGGCATCGTTCAATTTGCGATAATCAATACACATACGCCACCCAGTCACCGTCCGTGTTGGGATTAAGTCATTATTGTCGTTTAACACTACCGTGATCCCTCCCTTTTAGGAACTACTTGGACGGGGCTCACCCATTTGCTATCTGAAATTGGATAGATAATTTCCTGCGTCTAATAATTTCACGACCTCACCCTTTACTACTTCTTTCATGTTTGCGTTTAATCGGCGTTGAGGTTGAATAGAATTATGTGAATTATCTTCCATTAGAATTTTGTGCGTGCTGAAAGATGGACTTATACCCTTAATATAAGAAATCTGCCAAGCAATTGCTTGGCGGTGCTTTTGTAAAACTTTTAGCAATTTGCATTTTCAGATTCACTTAGATGGGGCGACACTATTACTGGTAACTTAGAGTCTTTTTCTAAAAACTCATATCTTAAATGATTGGGTCGTTCTTTAAGTTCTAATGTGGGAGGTTCCTCGTACCAAGATTTGAAAGATTTTTCTTTTTCAAAAGTGATCTCTTCAAAATTTTTTGATTTATTTTGAAAATTTGAGGGGGTGGGAGCAATGGCCATTTCCATTTCATGTAATATTTCAGTTGAGGTGCTTGAAAAAGAAGAAGAATTTCAGAAATACAAAAGAAGGGTCTTCTCTTAACACATCTAAGAAAAAACACGAATCGTCATTTTCTAGGGTATTTTTCATAGAGGGTGTTATGGAGAAGGTCACTTCATCATCTCCAACTCGGAGGAACAACTTACCATTACTCACATCGATGATAGCACGGGAGGTGGCAAGGAAGGGGCGGCCAAGGATTAGGGGAACCTCGACATCCTCTTCAATGTCCAAAATGATAAAATCCACCAAGAAGATGAATTTGTCTACCTTTACGAGCACGTCCTCCACAATTCCCAGCGGATATTTTATCGCCCAATCTGCTAGTTGTATACTCATACATGTGGGGCTAAGGGTGCCCACTCCTAACTTCTTAAACAAGGAGAATGACATTAAATTGATGCTCGCACCTAAGTCGGCCAACACGTTCTTTACAAATAAATCACCAAAGAGGCATGGGATAGAAAAACTACCCGGATCGTTAGCCTTTTTCGGTAATTTATTTGTTAGGACGGCGGAACACTCAGCGTTTAAAAGTTACGTGCGATAGATTTTCTAGCTTTTTCTTATTAGTTAGAAGATCCTTCAAGTACTTAGCGTACTTGGGCATTTGTGAAATCGCTTCATGGAAGGGCAAATTGATGTGTATTTGCTTAAACATTTCCAGGAAGCGATGATATTGATCATCTAATTTTTCTTTGTTGAGTTGAGAAGGATAAGGCAGGGCGGGGTTGTTTTTGAAAACAAGAGGTGGAGTGATAAAATCTGTTTGAGTGAGTGCTGTTTTTAAAATAGGGGCGGATCTTGCCTCGGGCTCTTCGCTAACCGGACCAGATATTTGCTTCCCACTCCGAAGAGTTACAGCTTTCACTTGCTCTCTCGGGTTGCGCTCGGTGTTAGCGGGAAGATTCCCGGGCGGTCGCTCAGATATTATTTTGGCGAGCTGCCCTATTTGGTTTTCTAGATTATTAACGGATCCGGCTAAGTTCCGGACAATGGCTTCATTCGTACTTATATATTTTGAAAAACATCTCCTCCAAAGATGGAGGTTTTTGAAAGTTAACAGGGGGTGGAGGTGGTGTAAATTCATTTTGTAGAGGCGGGCGAGTTGTGTTTGCAGGATTACTCCAGAAAAGTTCGGGTGATTACGCAGCGCAGGATTATAATTATTCGGTAATTGAAAACTCAGGTGCATGAAAATTAGAAGCAGCAGAATAATTATTATAAGCATTTCTATTGCCTATGTAATCAGCTTGTTTGGAGGTGGCTTTTGCGAATTCCCAAACCTGAGGTGCGGAAGGATCATTCATTTCCGATATCTTTTTGCTTAAGCATTTCCACTTGTAGTGCCAGCTGGGAGACGTTATCCACTTCGTACATACCTGCAGGTTTGTTTGGGCGGGATCTTGGCACATTCCACTGATAGGTGTTCATGGCCATATCCCTCAAATAGCTCAAGAGCGGCTTCGGGGTTTGTTATTTAAGGTACCACCGGAAGCGGCGTCTATCATTTGCTTAGTATGTTGATTTAGCCCGTTATAAAACGTATGCACTTGTAACCATACAGGCAGAGCGTGATGAGGGCAACGTCTTAAGAATTCTTTATACCTTTCCCAGGTATCATATAGCGTTTCAGAATCTATTTGGCAAAAAGAAGAAATATCATATCTAAGCTTAGCATTTTTCGCAGGTGGAAATACTTAGTTAGAAATTTTTCAGTTAACTGGGCCCAAGTGGTGATAGAACCTCTAGGTAGAGTCGGTCAACCACTACTTAGCCTTTGTTCTTAAAGAAAATGGGAAGAGTACTTAGCCTAATTGCATCATCCGTAACACCATTTATTTTGAAGGTGTCACAGATTCAAGGAAGCTAGCAATATGTGCGTTCGGATCTTCATCTTGTAATCCGTTCGAACTGCACCTATTGCTGCACCATGTGAATTATGCTGGGCTTTAGTTCCAAATTATTATTAGCTACGGCAGGGCGGATTATACTAGTTTCCGTCCCTTCCAGCGTATAGGCCTTGCCTAATGGGACATAGTCCATTCAGGGGCCGCAACCATGTTGGGGACTTCATTTTGGTTAGGTTCGCCCATATTAACAACCGACTCCGAATCCTCAGCCAGTTCTTGGAATGTAGGATCTTGAACTTGCGATTTTCTCCGAAGAGTACGCTCAAGTTCTTGGTCCAAGTCTACAAGTTCTGAAGGATTTGTGCGGGTCATAAACTAGAAAGAGAGAAGGGAAATTGAGAAATTCGAAAAAGAAAAGGTCTTTTTTTTGAATTAATTTTTTTGAAGAAAGAGGAGAGAAAAGGAGGTGATAAAAGTAATATATTCGTTCTTTCAAAATATCAACAAAAAGCGAGTCCCCGACAACGACGCCAAAAACTTGGTGATTAAAATTCCGCTTGCACGAAATAAAATCCGAACTAGCAATCCGAGAAGGCAAGTATACCTATCGAACTGTAGTATAGGAACACAAGTGTCGCATTAAAATCCGGGAACCGTTGATTACTTATACTCAAACGAATTACTACTATTTTATCTTAATAATTTTTTTGGAAGGTTTTGTTTGCTAAGTTGAAATAAAAGCTGGATAAAAGTACGACTAAACGATGATTAAGAAGTAGCACTCGATCTTGACTTACTTTGGCTTAAGTTGATCAAAATTCAAAAGCAAACTTAAAACTTAATAAAGTAAGGGCAGCTTGACCGTGGGGGTTCCTATAGTTTGAACATGCTTCTCTCGAAGATATGCCCAACTGAGTTTTGGAAAATCCGACCGAACTCTCGTCCCCTATTCGAATACCTAAAACTCGCTTTAAGTGGTGAACCCCGCTATTGGATTTGACTCCAATCCAGGAGATTTACATCATCTCTCTCGAGAAATGCGTGCAACTCTCTTTACTCTTAAGTGCTCACTTCAGACTATCGGCCTCTCGGCTAGCCAAGAATGAAAGCAAAGGTGGGGACTATATATCGATATTATATCTCCACTAAATTTTGATTAAGCGTAAATCTAAGGCCCAAGACTTTAGAAAGTAAAAGAGAGCTAAAGGATCATAACTTAATCAACTCATCCTCAGATCATCAAGATCGAGTACTATGAGGATTTAGTTACTCATGGTGGAGGGGTAGGAGAGAGAAATGAGGAAGATATTAAGAGAACAAAAACATACGATTTTTATTAAAAGAGAGTTCGACTGAGGATATATTTGCATGGAAACCCTACTAAGCATTAGCAATACACTATGAAAGGAAATTACAAAGGCATTACAACATTCATATGAAAACTAGAAAGAGAAGTGCATTGAAATAAGAGAGAGAGAGAGAATACAAAAATAACATGAAAATCACTGAAAATAAAGTAGTAGCACCCTTTCTCTCTCCAAAAACTGATTGGTGAAAGCTTGGAGACCTTCCCAATTTATAGAAAATTTTCTGCCTCGGTCACGCCCCCTAGTCACGCCCATGTACTTGGGGCGTGACCTGTTAATCAATTCTGTGGCTTGGGTCAGGTCCGGCACATGATTCTGGCGTGATTTGATGGGTCACGCCCCCAGGTCACGCCCGTGACTTGGGGGCATGGCTAATTCGGTGGTCAGCTGGTCATGGGCGCTGGCACGCGATCATGGGCGCTGACGGCTGGCTGACATGGCAGTCACGGGTGGAAGTCACGGGCCTGACTGGAGGCACGCCCGTGTAACAGAGGCGTGTCCTCCATTTTTTTGCGGCTGGGCGAATCTGATTGCACGGTGAGCTGGTCACGGTCTGGTCACGGGCGTGACTTGTGTGTCACGCCCGTGTACTTTGGGCGTGTCTGACCAAAACTTCTGAATTATGACAGCAGCAATTTACACGCCCTAGGTCACGGGTGTGATCCCCAGGTCACGGACGTGACCTAGGGCGTGACCTAGGAAAATCTGCATTTTTGACCTAAAAATTCAGAAAACTTAAGTTAGCACTAAAAATAGGAAAATGACCAAAAATTGCATTTAGAGAAACAATAATAAGCAAAAATTAAGAGTAGATAACCTAAAAATAACCTAATTAAACTAACTAGATTTAGCACTATCAAGCATAAGAACTACTAAAACATGAAAATAAAACATGAAAAGAAGAGTCTAAGTCCTAAAAATTTGCTCCAAAATTCCTCCTTAAACATCTGCTGGAACTGGCTTTTTATAGCTGCAAAATTGAGGTTACACGCCCTCGTCACGCCCGTGACCAAGGGAGTGTAAGGCGCGCGATCTTCTCGGTGTGGAAAGGACGCCGTCTGGCTTTAATGTAGGAGAAATTTGCGCATCATGCCCTAAGTCACGCCCGTGACCTAGGGCGTGTAACCTTAAAATCTAGCTTCTGGCGGAAATCTTTGGCGGGAAGGAGCGCTGTTGAACATTCGTCGATCTCAGCCATTTCGTCGATCTCAACATTTTTGTCGAACGCAGTAGCCATTTCGTCGATCTCAGCGTGTTCGTCGAACGCAACATTTTTGTCAAACGCAGCAGCCATTTCGTCTAACGCAGCAGCGATTTCGTCGATCTCAGCGTTTTCATCGAACGCAGCATTTTCGTCGAATGCAGCAGCCAGGCGCAGTTCGTCGATCTCAGCGGTTCGTGGCCGTGACTTGGATGTCACGCCCTTGGTCACGCCCTTGACCTGGGGCGTGTACTTGGCGAATCTTCACGGAATGGGTCCGAAGTGGTGGCAGCAGGTCTAGAACACATCTTAGGCTGTCACGCCCTTGCTCACGCCCGTAGCCTTGGGCGTGTACTTGACATTTTTGCTCAAAGTGCCCAGAAAAGTGTTTCAAAACACAGAAAAGGCTTAAGTTAGTTTATAAAATTAGAAGAGAACATATTAAATAAGAAAATACATATAAATTATATAAATTCATACTAAAACTACATTAAAATTATATTAAAAGATGAGTACAAAAAGTACTCATCAAACACCCCCATACTTGAGCTTTTGCTATTCCAGAGCAAAAGAGTGAGGAAAGAATTACAAGACATCGATATTATTTCTAATTGACTAAATTTTTTATTAAACCAAGAATAAGTCAAAAGCAAATTTTAGGAATTCAAGAATTAAGTCATAAATTATGTTGATAATTTAAAAAGAGAAATTTGTTTAGCTGACTACTTCTCAAGATAACTATTTAGCAATCGAAATTATAGAAATTTTCAAACAAAATTAGATTGAAATTATAGACACTCTAACATAGAAGAAACTTAAGGAAAAGACACCTACCAAAATATTGCTCTCTTAATAATTTAGTTTAGGACTAGAAACAATAAAATTCGCTAGGGATGGGTTTGAACGAAATGGCAAAATGAAGAGTTCTTGAATAGAGGTGATGAATTTTATCCTCTCACCTCATTTGAATAGGAATTTGTATATGTTTAGGAAAATAATGAATTTTATCCTCTTATTTTCCATGCCATATAATCTTTTAAAAATTCTCTTCAATTAAAAACCCAAAATGTATATGTTTAGATGTAATGAATTTTATCCTCTTACATCATGACATATAATCTTTTAAATGATTTTGGGTGCATATGTTTAGGAAATAATGAATTTTATCCTCTTATTCCCATGACATATGATCTTTTTTCTACTTTTTTTTATTTGCCAACAAAGGGTAAGGGTAACAAAATACTTCTAGTTTATAAATTAAGCTATTTTGAGAGCAAATTTTTGGTGGAATGAAATTTCCTAAGATCTTAAAGTTAAAAGAGAATATAATAGGAATCTAGAGGTGTTTAGCCAATTTACCACAAAGTGAAGCTATTTAAAAGTAAAAGGAGGAGTAGTGTTAAATAGATTCTCTAATCAAATTAAAAACATAAAATGTTTCTTAAAACTAAATTTCTTCAAATTTAAATTTAACAAATTCTGATAAAACCAAAAATTAGCTAAATTAAAAATGTAAGAATACTTATAATCAAACCTCAAACTAAATTTCTAGAACAATAAAAACAACAAGGCTAGGCATATTTATTATTATTTTTTTAATATAATATTTCTTGGAGTTCCCGAGGGCTACCCGGTGAAGGGTTCGCAAGGTACTAGGAGCTGTGATGGGAGTTCAAGCCCAAAGCGCCCTTTCCAAGAATTTAGATTTTTATAATTTAAATTTTTTTATATATATTTTTTTCAAATAAAAATACTATGAACGCATACTATGAACGCAAAGCTACACCCCCATACTTAAAATTAAACATTGTCCCCAATGTTTAAAACTAAGTATGAAGAACACTTGAAAGAAAAGAAACTTTAAGAAAAATACATAAAATTAAAGATAAGCAAGGGGTGCCTCCCAAGAGCGCTTTCTTTTCCCGTCTTTAAGCTAGACGGTTAGTGTTAGGAAAAGGAAAATAAAAAGAGAAGTGGACAGGCAACTCCCCTAATTCACGCGTAGGTGAATGTGTCGGCGTCAGTCGCACGGCTACTCCTCCGCTTAACATGTGATTCTTCATTTGTTTTTGATCTTAAATTTCAAATCCAAATCACCTATACATACCTGAGGTGATTTGAATTTATACCGATGAGCGGCATATGGATCGTCAATTATTTGGGTAGCAACGACTTATCTTCAACCTGAAAATTGTTAGTGTATAAAGAATCACAAATAAACGATTCAGATAATTTTTCGCAAGGAGGAGGCGCTCGCGAAAATATAAAATTAAGCTCCGGTTGTTCCTTTTCTAAAATAAAATTTTCATTAGAGAAATCTAGTGTATTACCAAGCGGAATAAAATATTTGGACACAAAATTTTCATGAATTTTCGGTTGAATTAAAATAGAAGAGATTTGCGAAAATTCATGAAAAGAAAAGAAGATCCGGGTGAAGTAGGGGAAGAAACTTGCTCTTCTTCTGTTTCATCCGGGGTGCCCAAAACATTAAGAATTTCTTGGTAAGAGAATTTTTCTTCATATTTGGGAAAGGAAACTATGGGAGTACATGAGCAATCTTGTTCCTCCATAACTAAATTTTCCAAAGACAAGGAAAAAACACTAGAAGAAAGAAAACTCTCATCTAAATTCTGGGGTGGAGTATCAAATTGAAAAGCGGACATTCCCAAAATTAGAGTACGAAAATTGCGGCGCAAAATAAGATGAATAAGAATTCGGATCGAAAGATTTATCTTCATCGCTCCGAGAGCTATCCGGGTGACCTTGCCCCCAAGAATAATCTACTTCGGGGCTATAAGACAAATTATTAGAAGCCGAAAAATTATTCTCATGAAAATTAGAAAAATTATTTTCCTCTAAATTTTGGGGGGCAGTATCAATTTGAATTTGCGGAATTTCCCCCAAATTAGAGAACGAAAACTGCGGTGTATAAGAAGAAAAACAAAATTTGTGTCTAAAGATTTGTTTTCGTCGCTCCGAGAACTATCCTGGTGAGCTTGCCACCAAGAATAATCAACTTTGGAGCTAGAAGAACAATTATTAAATGCCAAAAATTTGTTCTCATTATTATTAGAAAAATTATTTTCATCAAAGTTTGAAAATTTATATTCATTAAAAGATGAAAAATTACGATCATAATTATTATCAAAATTATTTGCATAATATTGAGGATAATTATTTTCATAATAATTATTTTGAGCATATGAATGTAAATAACATTCTCACTTTGATAAGACGCATTACAATAATAACAATTATTTTGGCGTTTTTGTGCCGCTTCCAAAAGATATACTTGGCTTTGAAGCTCGACAACTTTACGGCCAATTCAAGTGATTGCATAATAAAAAATAAAAAGGAAATAAACTTTACTCAAATGAATGGAATTTTAAAAATATTTATTATAATTTTTTTTCAAAAAGTAGGTTAAATTAGTCCCGGACTTCCAAGGTCAACCCGGTGAAGGGCTCGCAAGGTACAAGAGGCTGTGATGGGAATCCAAGCCCAAAGCATCCTTTCTGAGAATTTAGATACGCTTTTTAAGATTTTTTTTAAATTTTAAAGAGAAGGGGGAGAAGAAAGAGAACGATAAAATTAATAAATATTTCTTTTTTCGAAATATCATCCGTGCCCCGGGCAATGGCACCAAAAACTTGATGCGCAAAACAATATCCGCAAACGATAATGGCAAGTGTACCGTATCGAATGTAGTATAGGTTATAAGAATCCAAGGTCGTATTAGACTCGGGGCGGTTGAGTACTCTTACTTCAAGAAAATCTCTATTATTCTATCAATTAAAACTTTGGAGTTGGTATCAAAAGAAATAAAAAAGGGGCATGAAGAAGAAAGAAGAGAATGAGAAAACAAAAGAACTATTTTATTAACAGCAAAATGAAAAGAAATTACAACTATTGAATTGAAAGTACAATTACAAGAAATAAAGGAGGAGCATAAGAACTACTAAAACATGAAAATAAAACATGAAAAGAAGAGTCTAAGTCCTAAAAATTGCTCCAAAATTCCTCCTTAAACATCTGCTGGAACTGGCTTTTTATAGCTGCAAAATTAAGGTTACACGCCCTCGGTCACCCCGTGACCAAGGGCGTGTAAGGCGCGCGATCTTTCTCGGTGCGGAAAGGACGCCGACTGGCTTTAATGCAGGAGAAATTTGCGCGTCACACGCTAAGTCACGCCCGTGACCTAGGGCGTGTAACCTTAAAATCTGGCTTCTGGCGGGAATCTTCGGCGGGAAGGAGCGCTGTTGAACATTCGTCGATCTAAGCCATTTCGTCGATCTCAGTGTTTTCGTCGAACGCAGCAGCCATTTCGTCGATCTCAGCGTGCTCGTTGAACGCAGCATTTTGTCGAACGAAGCAGCCATTTTGTCGAACGCAGCAGCCATTTCGTCGATCTCAGCATTTTCGTCGAACGCAGCATTTTCGTCGAACGAAGCAGCTAGGCGCAGTTCATCGATCTCAGCGGTTCGGGGCCGTGACTTGGATGTCACGCCCTTGGTCACGCCCGTGACCTGGGGCGTGTACTTGACAAATCTTCACGGAATGGGCGAAAGTGGCGGCAGTAGGTCTGGAACACATCTTAGGCTATCACGCTCTTGGTCACGCCCGTGACCTGGGCGTGTACTTGACATTTTTGCTCAAAGTGCCCAGAAAACCTGAAAAACACAGAAAAGGCTTAAGTTAGTTTAAAAATTAAAAGGGAACATATTAAATAAGTAAATACCTATAAATTATATAAATTCATATTAAAACTACATAAAATTATGCTAAAAGATGAGTACAAAAAGTACTCATCAATCAACTAGTACACCGAGAAAGTTTAAGTAATTGCAGCGAAAATACTTGATTTAGTTCACTTAAGGTCCTAAATGCACGTGAAGACAGGACATAAAGTAAATGATATGCACATATCTAGGCGTAGTATAAGTACAAAATATCTTTTAGGCGACTTTACAGATAAGGATTTCAGTAAAAAGGTATGCACTGTGGATGAAAGAAAAACCATTTTTATTTCTATAATGCACCTAGACATAAATCATTCCCAGAGAGCAAGATACTTAAGATCCAAAAAGTAGTAGCAATTAAGGCAAGTAAACTATAAAGTATCAAAAGGGCATACGGGTGTCAACAAACCTGACACTAACCTGTTGGCTCCAAACTAGCATGTCTGAACACAAGAAAACTAACACAAACTACCTCACAAAAACGGGGTAAATAACAACTAAAACTCCCGAAGACTCCAGGCTACACCACTAGCAGCTAAGGCTCTGAACCAGAGGCATTCAATAAAAATAAAAACGCCTCAGCAAGGGATTACACAGTGGCAAAAAACAAGAAGAAAAGTAAATAAGGCATAAGGGGTACCAACCCAAGCCATATTTACGAAAGAGGAGCTCCAAACAAGAAATAAGCAAGCACCAAGGCACCAAAATGCCATAAAGAGGAACAAACAAA